>OX637532.1:98655966-98798466 GCA_951800035.1 Linnaemya tessellans | reverse complement strand
CAATCTATTTAGTTCTGTTGTTGACGAGTTGAAAGAAATTTATATTGTCTTGAATGATGATTTGCTGACGATTTTGCTGTTGTGCAGTCTAACAGACGAACTAGAAAGTTTCGTAATTGCTATAGAAAGCAGAGACAGTTTGCCAAGTTACGATAAATTGATTTCCAAAATTCTGGAAGAAGAAAATCGGCAGTCAAATAAAAATTACAATCAGAGTGAATCTGTGTTTGCAGCAAACTCGAGGAACGATTGTACAAGGAACAAAAAATTTAATAAATATAGATCACATGGCAAAAGAGTTGATCTATCTGATAAGAAGCTTTATGATACAAATGTAAATAACATAAAATGTTTTCGTTGCGGAAAAAAGGGACATTATCGTTCTCAATGTAAAGGCAACGAAACAGAACAGAACAGAATTAGCTTGCTCATTACATGAAAGCTCAAACGGTGTATCAGATAATTTTATTCTTGACAGCGGAGCAACATCGCACATGAGCAGAACCAGAGATAATTTTATTAAACTAACAGAATGTAAACGACAGGTTGTGCTAGCATCTGGTGAGAACGTACGAGCTGAAGGGGTTGGTGATGTAAAATTGCAGACAGAGTTCTGTAATCTTACATTAAAAAATGTTTTGTATGTGCCAAATCTACATTCAAATTTTATCTCCATAAATAAAATTTTAAACGCGGGTTATTCTGTTAACTTTCAGAATAATAAAGCTTTCATGAAAAGTAAACATAAAAATGTTTTATCAGCTGATCTGAATGATGGTTTGTTTATTGCAAAAGTAAATGTTGTGGAAAATTTAGAGAGTGTAAATTATATACATGAAGAAAATATGATAAAAAGGTGGCATGAAAGATATGGACACATCAACGGAAATGATTTGAATAAGTTATCAGCTAAAAGAATGGTGAATGGTTTGAATTTGAAAGTTCCTAATAAAATTGATTGTATCACGTGTGCTGTGAACAAAATTTCTGCCAAACCATACAAATCTTATTCAGGTATACAAACAAAGGATTTGTTAGAAGTAGTTCACACCGATTTATGTGGTCCGATTGGTACAAAGTCTGTTGGTGGATCTGTATACTTTATGACATTAATTGACGACTATTCTCGGTATACAACAACCTGTTTTCTTAAAAATAAAAGTGATGCGTTTGAAGCATTTGCTAATTTTGCTGCGATTGCGGAGAAGCAGACTGGCCGCCAAATCAAGGTTGTTAGAAGTGACAACGGAAGGGAGTTTATAAACTCTAAATTTAAAGATTTTTTGCTAAAAGAGGAATAGTGCATCAAACAACTGTACCCTATTCGCCGCAACAGAATGGTATTGCAGAAAGGGCCAACAGAACTCTAGTCGAGATGGCGCGCAGTATGTTAGAGCAGTCAAAATTACCACAAAGTTTTTGGGGGTGAAGCAGTTAACACGGCTACGTATCTTAGAAATAGGTCACCCACAAAGGCTCTAGGAGATGTCACACCTTATGAAAGATGGACAGGTAAGCTACCATCAGTAATTCAATTTAAAGTATTTGGCTGTGATGCAGTAGTGTTAAACAAAGGCCTTAAGCCAAAAGGAAATAAATTTTTACCAAAAGGGTCAAAAATAAAATTTGTTGGATACCAACCGTATACAAAAGGTTATCGTTTGTATAATCCTGCAACAAAACAAATTGTTGTCGCTCGAGACGTTATAGTTTTTGAGAATTCTTTTGAAAACATGCCGTTACATGTTGAAGAAAAAGACAAATTTTATTGGGACATTGATACACAAAATACAGAGATAGGAGATATAAATGTAGACAGTAAAGCAGACGAAGTATGTGTTGAGCCAGGTAATAATGAAGAAGAAGAAGAAAATGATGATTATCAGACAGGTTTATCAAGTAGTTTAACTGATAGAGAAGATGAAAAAGGCGAAATTCATGCTGATAAAAGAAGAAAGAGAGGAAGGCCTAAGACAGTAAAAACAGGTGGTAGAGGTAGACCTCGTAAAGTGTATATTACTGAAGATGGAGTTGAAATGCTAAATTTGTTAATCGAAAATCCAAGCAGCATTAACGAAGCGTTACATTCAGAAAATTGTGAAAAATGGAAGGAGGCAATGTCAAAAGAGTATAACTCATTGATGAAGAATGAAACATGGCAATTGGTGGATAGGCCAAATGGTAAAAATATAATAGGATGCAAATGGGTTTTTGCTGTAAAGCGTTCTCCAGACGGTGTTATAGAGAAATATAAGGCCAGATTGGTGGCACATGGTTGCTCACAAAAATATAACATCGATTACCATGAAACGTTTGCACCTGTAGTTAGGCACTCTACCATAAGGTTATTTTTGGCTTTAGCAGCACGACACAAATTGCTTTTAAATCATATCGACATCGAGGCAGCTTTCCTAAATGGGAAATTAAAAGATGATATTTACATGCTACAGCCTAAAATGTTTGAAGATAAGCAGCACCCAAACAAAGTATGTAAACTCAAAAAGGCATTATACGGTTTAAAGCAAGCTGGCAGAGAATGGAACGTCAAGGTGAACGAAATTTTACGCAAAATAGGTTTCAGTCGCTGTAAATCGGATCCTTGTGTATACGTTAAACGTAATGGTAGTCAAGTGTGTTTAATCGCTATTTATGTTGACGACATGTTACTGGCATGCTCTGATGAACTGGAAATGCACGATATAGTTAAAGACCTAAATAAGCAAGTGAAAGCAGTAGATCGAGGTGCAATATCTTTCTATTTAGGAATGGAGGTAAATAGAGATGATCCACGAGGAGACATAACCATTCATCAAAAGCGCTACACGGAAGAATTGCTTGAACGATGGGGGATGTCAAATTGCAAACTTGCAGCCAATCCATGGCCAAGTGGTATGGTACTGGAAAAATGTAAAAATCAGTGCGAAAACTTAGATACAAAACTTATCAAAGCCTGATTGGAGCATTGATGTATTTGGCAGTGATATCAAGGCCTCACCTGATGCATGTTGTGTCTAAATTATCACAATTTATTACGCATCCGCATAAAGAGCATTTCACGACAGCAAAACATGTTCTTAGATACCTAAAAAAAAATCCGATAGGTAAAATAACTTTTTCTAAAGATGTAAATAGTTTTGATTGCTTCACAGATTCTGATTGGGCCTGCGACACCAATGACAGGAAGTCCTAATCTGGTTTTGTTGCGTTCATGGCAGGTGGTGCGATTTCATGGGAGTCGAGAAAACAATCGGTCGTAGCCTTGAGTACGATGGAGGCAGAGTACATCGCTTTGTGCCAAGCTACAAAAGAAACAATTTTTCTTCGATGTTTGCTTCGTGAGATGGGTTTTGATGATTATATCGATTCGCCCACATCAATTTTTTGTGATAACCAGAGTGCAGCATTTATGGTAAAAAATCCTATAGTACAAAAAAGGAGTAAGCACATAGACATCCGTTATCACTACATAAGGGATAAATATGACAATGGGGAGGTCGATGTAAAATATATTGCAAGTAACGAAAATGCGGCAGATATATTAACAAAAACTTTATGTAAACAAAAGCATATTAACTGTTGTCACTTATTAAAACTAAAATTGTAGATTTATTTATATAAAGATATAAAATTATGTAATTTTTTAAAAAGAGATTTGGTTTGAAGGGGAGATTGTAAGAAAATAAGCAACCTTACTTCACAAACCAAATGATTACAACTGTGCAACTCGATGACAGTTGTATAATGTAATTTTTTCTTTCACTTCCTTTTTAAAACTCTATAGTAAGCTACACGTTTTTCTTAATAAAATGAATTGTAATTTTGAAGTAACAAACTAATTACTTATTTAATTTGCAACCTCTGGGAATCACGTAAACTTTCACGTTAGGTATAATTGCAATTCCAAAAATAACCAACAGTCTTAATATAGTAAATTATTATAAAAATGGTGATAATCTGTCGGCAAGAATTTTTTAAATCTTGTAAGTGATCCCAAGATCTTTTTTGATAATGCAATATTTTCCTTATAGAGACATTCGAGAGACAAGTTTTTTGAAATTGATTGCAGTTTATGAGGAAGTATCTTATATTCATCTGTTATGTTAATTTTAAAATATATAACTCCTGTCGGATCATATGCCAAAGCTCGTAACATGTTAACCGTGGGATCCGCAAAGCACTTTCCTAAAGTTAAATACCGATAAATAAAAAATGATTAAGTACATACATACAGCACCTTTATCTGGTCGATTTGACGTGTAAATCTTATCAACACTCTCGAAATATAAGAAATAATCATAATTTAGATGATGTGCTTGTAGTGGCGAAGGATTCTTTCTTGCAACCTTAATAAGTTGAATAAATTGAGTTGAATGTATTTCTTTTTTATTTGTTTTTCTTTCGATGAGGAAATGGGTTGCGTCACATTCCATCGGAGTGTGGTGACTAATTAAAAACTTTTGCTCAACTGTGATATTGTCTCCATTGAAAAAATTAATAAAGCGTTAGCCAAAACCGTATTACGGTTCTGATGGTAACAGTCATCTGAATAAATGGTTATGTGATGTGTTCCTGGTGAACGATAGTGAATATTTCTTAAGTATTTGATAACACAAGTTGCAAATACTGAAGAGACTTCCGTCTGTTTCGTCCCAAACAAAGTTGTCCGATTCGTGAGTTATTATGTTATAAATTATAAAATTATGCAATTGAAGTTTTATTTTATAATACGCAGCACTTGCGCTTATCTTGGTGCACTAATTTTAATACTTCCAAATTACTGCACAAAGTCCGGATTAGGCATTTTTGATATCGTTGTCTTTCTCTTGGCGCACTACTTCCATTTCATTTCTATGCTTTTCAAAATACCGGAAACATTATTAGTTTTGTGTGATACACAAATTGAAATATGTACACTAGAGCCCCGACTTGCGTCGTTAATGGGGACCGGAGAAACGCGACGCAAATCGAAGCGACGCAAATCGAACCACCTTTTTCTATATAAATGCACTGAAATTTAATTTATTGGGGAAAATATTCAAAACAAAGCAAAAATTTTGTATTTTTGATAGAAAACAATTATGAATACATATTTATTTATTTCCTTTACTTGAACAAATGTTTATAATTATTATTTATAAAGAAATAACAAAACAATAAATTAATAAAAAACATAGCAAAAATTAAATTCATTTACATATCGCCTAAGGTCAAAATTTACAAATTTTCAGTAGAGGCAAAACACTGAAAATTCTTTATACTACTTTATAGCACAAACTGGGATACAATTGTATATTCTTTTGGCGGAAGAATACAGATAATGATGTAAGATTTTTACAGTGGATAGATATGCCCACTGTACATTGATTTTTGGCAAAAAGTGAAAATTTGAAAATTTCGAGTTGACCCTCTTTAGAGGAAGCAGTGCGATATGTACGAGTATATTCATAAAAAGTAGATGCATTAAAAAAAATTAATTTATTTAGCTTACATTGAGCTCAATTCAACTTGAAATTGTAACAACGCGAATCGAATTTTTCCAGTTTTTAAAAAGCGACGCAAATCGAAACGACGCAAATCGGGACGACGCAAGTCGGGGCCCTAGTGTATTCATTTCTCTTATTATTTCAGCGTAAATTGGATATGATAATTTCAGATCGTTATATTCTTTACTGTAAGCACATTCGCCGACGTAAAGTTTATAAATATCTCGATAAGTATAATAATAAGTAACATTGAAGTAAGTTAGGGCTTTTTCTTTAAATAAAAAACTTGTATTGAATTAGGGCTTTTTTTATTCACACAAAAAAAACATCATTTGAAGGCGGATGCATTTCGATGTGTACTACCAGAATATATATAAAAAAACGTGATTGCTCAGAAAATCGAGATACGCCCTTTCTATATTAAGCCATCGATATGTAAATATTGCTATGTTTTTAGACCTTTTCGTAAAAACACTCTTTACTTATCTTTCAAGGATTCGTTTAATTGCATCAAATTAAAAACACAAACAATTAATTTTAGAAATATAATTCGGCAATACTTTATCTACTGCTTAATTAACACGAGTATTTGTACTACTTAACACTTAGCGATGTTAACACGAGTCCTCGTTAGAGGAATGAGTCAAAAAATATATATTTTTATTTTCTTGCACCGAAACGTGCGGTTTATTTTAATCTATTCTTAACACTACTTTACAAGGTGATCTTATTCTTCTATTTATAGCTATGAACATAGTAATTACTAATGAAGTGGTAAAATACATTACGAACTAGATAAATATTATCTTGAGTCCGAAGTCTGTTTAGAATATGTTATTTGTCTTGGCTTGGTGAAAGTGTGAATGATTAGTGTTATCACTTACACACATTTTGTCGGAGTCTTAAATGATCAGGCTAATGCGTTTTGGTGTTTGCACAGCTGCACATAACTGCATATATGATAATATTATATTAACTCCCCTCCTTCCTAAAACAAATTGTCCTCACTTTTTATACTGTAGTTGTTTCTATTCTTAATCTTGCTAGTTCTTTTGCGTAAATATGTTCAGCAAGTTGTCTTCTTTTTTATTGTTTTATGGTCTTGCAGTAATAAAGTAATTTTGCTAGAGTGTATAAACATAGTATTGTTCCTAAAATTATGCGTATGAAATAAATGGTATGTTGAATGGGGTGTTGTTCTATTGAAACCAGATATTTTGACATTTCTTGTATGTTTGAAAATTTGTGGATGGAATCCGAGGATAGGATGGGGAGAATTTCCATCTGTTCATCGTTTTTTTGATGTATGGCTTCTTTTATTTCTTTCTGATGGTTGAAGTAAATTTTTCCATCTATGTTTGTAGATATATTAAACTGGATTAATTCAGAACCTTTAATTATTTGATCATTCCAGATATGTTCGTTGTCGGTGAGTATGTGACCGTTCTCAAGTATTGTGAGTGGTGCATTATATTCCTGAATTATGTCACATTTAGCTAACTTATTTTCCAGTATGTTTATAGTACAATTATTGTTATTGTTAATTTTACATGTAATACTTCCTAGGTAGTTTTTACATTTATTTACTGGAGTATACTTATTGTTACAGACAGCAATGTTTTAGATATTTTTAGATTGAAACTATGGATTGGTTAAAGAAGCATATATGAATGTCTGAGTATTCTAGAATGTTCTGAGTATTCCATCTATTCTAGAAAGCTTCATTAGATATTATTTCTGTCATATTATTTAAATTCAGTGTTCCTGAATAAAAATTTCCATTTTTTGCAAAATTTATTGTATTTGTTATGGCTTCAAGTTCTCTTTTGGATCTAATGTTTTTAAAATTTGTTCAAACCTTGTTTTTTGCTTATTATTATTTGCTATTAATTGGTTATGTCCTGCCTTTATTTCGATTAAATCATAACGATCCGGTGTACCGGTGACGAGTTTTAACATTGAACCTAGAAAGTTTAGTGATCTTTTTTCGCGGTGTGTATTCGGTATTAGCTGTGTCTTTAATGATTCGATTCTATTTTTTAGTATTTGTTCCTCTTGGCTTCGTTCTGTACTGTACAACCTTTGCATTATGTCTTTATATGGTCTTAGTATCTCTGTGAAGTTAACTACGTGATATAAATATGATGTGTCTTCAAATAAATATACTGGATCTGTTTCTATAATTACATATTTTTTATCTGCCAAATCAATTATGTTGTCGGCAAAGGTAAATGCAAAAAATATAATCATAATTCCTGTTGATTTGTATATTGTGCAGCTTGTCTGCGTATGTTGTCCTTGTGAATAATCTTATCTTACCTTTCGTTGTTAAGATTGTGTCCCTTTCACCTTGTGTTGTGAGTATTTGATATTGTTTTTATTGCGGCGCTGTGTTTTGGCGTATATTATATCTCCTTCTTTATAATTTATTGGGTGTCTGTTTTTGTTGTGATAATTGAGCAATTTCTCATGTTTACGTTCAAGAGTTCCTTTAATGTCGGGGTATCGTTCTCTGTTGAAAAAAACTTCTTCGGGCCTATATCCTGTTCTGGATCGTTTAGATCGTTTTATTATATTGTTTCACTGCATTAAATAGTTCTTAGTGAAGAGTTATTTTGCTGTGCCAATGCTGTTGATATTTCAATTAGAGTGCCATGAATGCGTTCGATTTGACTGTTTGTTGTCGAATGATGGATTGGTGTTGTTGTGGCTTATTTGGTCTACGTTCGTATTTATTTTGTAAGCAAATATTACAATCTATACATTCTTTTTTACACATTTCTTTAATCTTTGGCCAATAGTATGATAATAGTATCTCTTCATCATTGTTTATGTAGTTTCTGTGTGCTCTCCTATGTGTGTTGATTATTATTTCTTTGTGTTTATCTAAACTAGTTACGTATTCTAGTTGTGTTTGAGCTACATATAACAAATAAATTAGGTGGGAAAGTAGCGATAATGTTATCATGCACATGAAATAAAGTTTCTTCATTTAATTTTACTGCATTTTGTACTTTGGGATTTGCTATTTTCTTTAATATATCAATTAGTTCGTTTTTTGTTTTATACTACACGATATGTCTAACTCGATCTGGGAAAACCGTACATGTATCTATTTCAATCATATTATTTTCATCAAATATGGTTATTATTTGATTCCTAAAAGCATTCAGGGGTTGTTTTACTCTCTTAATACCCTCTGAAGGTGAACTTGTTCCTGAGTGTTCTGAGCAACTGGATTATTAATGTGCTGCCTTGATAAAGCATCTGCAACAACATTCTGATGTCCAGGTTTATACACTAATTTTGCTCCATATTTTTCTATGAAATTTTTCCACCTTTTAAGTTTCGTGTTAGGATTTTTGTCCGAAATGGAAAATATTAATGATTGATGGTCAGTATATATTGTTAGATAGGCGATGCCGTAAAGGTAGTTTCTCAATTTTTGCAAAAACCAAACAATAGCTAATAAATCTTTCTCAGTGGTGCTACAATTTTACTCCGTTTTACTTAAAGTTCGTGAAATGAATGCTATAGGTTTATTATTCTGGGAAAGAACTGCACCGATAGCGAAATTGCTTCCGTCGGTAGTTAATTCAAATGGCTTGGTTAATTCGGGTTGAAATAATTCGACTTGCGCTTGAAGAGCGTCTTTTACTTTATTTAGTGCTTCTAATGCTGCTTGGTCAAGACTAATATTCACTTTTGCACTTTGATTTTTTAGTGATTCCACCATTTTCTCCTCTCAGTGAGCGGAGAACAACAACTTGCCAAACTTAAGAATGATCTAAGTTCTTTCAAATTTGTAGGAATGGGATATTTCTTTATTGCTTCTACTTTATTAGGATCTCCTGTTATTTTGTTATGTTTAATTATATGTCCTAAATATTCGACAGAGTCCTGGAAGAAATGTAATTTTTTGACAGATATCTTCATGCTTGCTGTGTGGAGTGCATTTACTGTAGTATGGATATGTTCCAAGTGGTCCTCAGGTGAGGAGGAGTATGTTAATACATCGTCTATAGACATGCGCAAATTTACCAATATATGAACGGAGAATATCATCAACGCATCGTTGAAAAATAGAAAGAGCGTTTTTAAATCCAAACGGCATTTTTAAGAATTCAGACTTTGCGCCATTCACACTGAATACTGTTTTTTCTCTATCCGATTCTTTTATAAGGATTTGATGAAATCCTGACTCTAAATCTAATGTGGTAAATACTTTTGCTTTGCCTAAGTTCTGGATTGTCATTCCAACATCAGGAATTGGGTAGCGGTCAGTGATTGTCTGAGCATTTAGCTTCTGAAAATCTACTTTTGATTTTAATATATATCCCTTTCTTACAATTAGTACTTATATAATTATTTGTGGCCCCTGTATCAATTAGAATATTTAATGATCTACCAGTTTCCCTGCAAGTGCTTTATAAATATGGTAAACCATTCACTCGCCTAAAAAAGAACTTCCGGTTTCGAAATCGTTGTTGCTGTGTTGGAGCTGAATTGGCTGAAGATCCTCGTCTTGTGTTTGGTGTATATGTTGTACCTTGTTGGCATTGTAGTTGTAAGATGAACGATTTCTTCCTTTCTTTTCAGGTATCTGGTTGTTGGTGCGGCATGGATTAGGATAGGTAGGATTGTTCCGTGCAGAATTATTATTACTCCATTTTGGTTCTTGTTGTTGTTGTTGGATGTTTGTAGGTCTTCTATAGGTAATTGAATTGTCGACCTCCATTGGATCAGTGTGGTTTTGTTGCGGTTGTAAGTAGTTAGGATATCTCTGTTGCATTGGGTATGATGGTTTCAAATGGCTATATTTATTTTTTTGGTAACGTCGCTGTTCATGACTATGTTCTTGTCGTCCTATGGGTGCGTTTTCGAAATGAGTGTCCTTTGTGTAATTGCTGCGGAGTACCATGATGAAAACTCGGATACCGTATTTGTTGGCATCAGTTAGTCTCCCTGCTCTGATGTCGTCTTCCATTGTTTAAATTTTCTGTTGGATTAGTGATAGGGTTTGATGAATCTCGTCATGAAATTCGGTTAGAGTCTTATTCCCTTGTCTAATTCTTGACATTCCGTCTTTTAGCACAAATAAGGGACGTTTGTCAGAATATGTGTAGTTTAATCGACTGATTATGGCATAAAAGTTTAGCTCTGTTCCGTTAACCGATAGAACTCTGGATGCGGCTCCTATAATTTTTGCACGGATTATTCATATACAGTTATAATATTCAGGACTATTTATAAACTGTTTAATGTTTTCCATTTGAGTCTATACCTGGTTTCTCCATGAGTTGTAGTCGCTTTCTGTGCCGCTGAACGTTGGCAGGCATTTGAAGATTTCTGTGTTTATTTGGTTTGCCATTGTTATATTTGGCTAAAGTGCTGGCATGGTAGGAACTGTGGCTACCTGGAATGATGTTTGGTTTTTCATCGTTTCCATTTCAGTTTTTAGAGACATTAGTTGCTCTTGTAATGTTATTGAAAAACAGGCGGGTTCGATCAAAATATAACAATTGATATTTTAAATTGTTAATTTTTCAACGGGCTTAAGTTCGAATCTGCATGACTGCAAATTATTATTTTTTTTTTATTAATAAATGAATTTGTTTTTAAATTCTATTTATTATTTTATATTAAGATTGGAATATTAAGAATATTTTTCATTAATCATCAAACCAGCAGAACGGATCAGTACTGATTTCGAGGCCGCTACGCCATCTCATCAGCGTTCTTTGTCCAATTTTTCCACTTTTGCAAGTGGTGCTAGTTAGTAGGAATATCAACTATTTAACCAATATTTTAACGAAAATTGAATATGAGAAGTTATCACATTCATATTATTAAGTTATTACATTTTGGTTAGTACGAAATTCCCCAACCCTGACGATTAATATTCCCAATATTCCAATATCTCTTTTGCTTTTTCCAGAGCCATCGGCGGCTGATAGGTAAAGCTTCTTTGTTATTTATGTTCAAGTAATTGAATTTAGTTGTCAATTTACTTTGAACAATCGTCAGGGTTGGGGAATTTCGTACTAACCAAAATGTAATAACTTAATAATATGAATGTGATAACTTCTCATATTCAATTTTCGTTAAAATATTGGTTAAATAGTTGATATTCCTACTAACTAGCACCACTTGCAAAAGTGGAAAAATTGAACAAAGAACGCTGATGAGATGGCGTAGCGGCCTCGAAATCAGTACTGATCCGTTCTGCTGGTTTGATGATTAATGAAAAATATTCTTAATATTCCAATCTTAATATAAAATAATAAATAGAATTTAAAAACAAATTCATTTATTAATAAAAATAAAAAAAAAATAATTTGCAGTCATGCAGATTCGAACTTAAGCCCCTTGAAAAATTAACAATTTACATAAAGAAAAAGTTCGACTAACAAAAATTCATACATTGATATTTTATTCAGAAATTTCTTTGACTTAAATACTAAACATGAGAAGTTCGCTTTTCATGAAATTGCAAAAAGTTCACTCAACAAAAGTGAACAAAAAGTTCACTCAATACCTTATTTTCTAAAATCTATTTTACATACATTCATTCATTTCCCATTGTACCAGGCAATCAGAGATTTTGAGTGAGTTTTATAATTTAATGTACTTTGGCCAGTGTACTACATTCATAGTAACAGTTTTTCAACTCAGAATAATTGTTCTTTAAAGTATTTAGCAATAAGAATGAGTAAGCGTGCAATGATCGTTTTTATACAGAATATCGGATTGCTTAAAATTTATGAAATTACCATCACGTGGAGTAATTAAATTTAGTACTGACCTATTTTAACAATTTGTATTATACGATTGTAGTGGCTTTTGTTTATATTTGTATACACGAGCTTGACTATTATTTTGCTTATGTACATATATAATAAATTGAAATCAATGAATATACTACATTAGTGATACTGTGAATTCCATGAATACATTACACCCCCAATCTTTCAGTTAAAATTTTACAATTTTGATGAAATATTAAAATTTTTATGAAATTTTAAAATTTTTATTTAATATGTATATAATGTGCTGTCTGCGTGGTACAATAATAATATATTTTTCTTAATTATAAACATGATATTGTTTTTATAAATATTATGTGTGTATTCTTTTTTTTTTGTGTAATTCTCAATTCATTTTTGGAAGTTTATGTATAAGCTAAGAGGTTTTGTTATTTTGGAATTAGGTTAAAGTTTACTGATGGTTTGGTGTAAGAACCAATGAAATGCAGGCATATAGACATACTTGACCACATAGCAAACAAAAAAAGATAAGAAGTTTTGTTATTTTGGAATTCATTGGTGCTTACATCAGTAGCCTTTACCCACAGTTTTAAAAAGTTAAAAACCTCTTATCTTATGCATATACTTCTGAAAACCATCTGAGAACTCACAATTTGTAAATACCAAACTATTTTCAAAAATCACAAAAGAATAAGCATAGTAGTAGGCCTGGAAACTCATACAAAACTAAACCAACAAACAAATTATATTCGATATGAATCTATTTTATTTTTCTACACCTTTATACAATCAGAAATCCATTGGATAACAAGATAACCACCAACAAATAAATTTCATTTATATATAACAGTATTGTGACAATAATGTGTCAAATAAAAATTTCATAAGAGTTATTTATTATTATGTGTGTACTTTTTTTTTTTGTTTAATTCTAAATTCATTTTTGGGAGTTTATGTATAAGCTAAGAGGTTTTGTTATTTTGAAATTAGGTTAAAGTCTACTGATGATTTGGTGTAAGAACCAATGAAATGCAGGCATATAGACATACTTGACCACATAACAAACAAAAAAGCACTCTTTTTGATGTGTTAACATCTATACGCGCGCCTCTAGGGCAGTAAACTATCAGTTTCAATACATACGCAAGTGTAAGAGTTTGTTTGTTCGTTGCTTGGCAGTCGGTATTGAAAGTGATTATTGGGCGATTTTCATATAATTTTCCCACGCGATTTTCTCCGGAAATTCATAGCCGATTTTATTAATTTTTGGATTAAAACGCAAGTGCGGGTTTCGACGAAGAGTTTAGGCAAAAAATTAGGGCGATCCGATATCGGCGAGCGGAGATTTAAGTGTTTTAATTCGGGGTATTAATGTGGAGTATTGTATTTGTATTTGTATGTTGAAATACTTTACAAAGTAAATTTGCAAAGTATTTGGTGCACAGATGCCGACGGAGTGACTTAGACTATATGCCGGCGATGTTATTAACCCGTATTTTCTTCCGTTACTGTGACTGACTGTACACGACCTATGCCTTCACATAGGAAGTAGCAACGTAGTTAACCACGGAATATTCCTCAGAAGAACTGTAAAACTATACAGTTATCTGAGGTGTTGAAATTAACTAGTGCGAGTGAGACGCAAAACTCTCGAAAGAGAGTAAACAATCAGTGGTCTGGCTGCACTTAAAAGATAATTGCCAACGAGGCTTGATGTTAACTGACTCAGAGCTGCTTTGCGACTGAAATGTGGAGTAATATTAAAAAAGTGTTTTATGTTGATCTTCGGTTTTGTCTTATGTATAGCAAAGAGAATAGTGACGTGGTTATACGTACATATATAAAAATGAGATAGCCTATTTACAAACATAACAATGTATGTATGTACATTTGTCTGTTGCTTTGCATTCTCTTTGTTTTTTGTGGGTTTAATATAAAATAAATAAACAAAAAGGTGTTAACACATCGCCCGTGAGTTCGAACGCTCATTGATTTTTGTTTGTTTATTTATTATTATCTTAAATAGTAGGGTGATGTTGTAGTAGTAGAATATATGTTTCTACTTATGAATAATTTGTTTCTATTAACATTTATTTTTTTGTTATTACATTTTTAAGTTTTTGTAATTCTTATGCTAAAGATATTTTAATACAACATATTTCATTTCATTTCTTATATTTCTTTAATAAATTTTTATCTACAATTTTGTTTTTTCCATTAATATTTAATTCTACATTTACATTATCTATATTTATGATTTCATAAGGACCATTGTATGGTGGTTAATTTTTCTTCCTATTTTTTTATTAAAACTAAGTCTCCTGTATCAAGATATATATCTACTATTTATCCTATTATATGATTCTAAACTTCTATTTCTTTTTGTTGCTTCTATCAGCTTTCAAGCGTTTTCTAATGCATTTTTCAATCTTACTTTTAACTCATTTGCGAATTTTTCTAAGTTATATATATTATCGTGATTCATGATATTTTCACCTGGTAATTCGGGTAATTTTCCGAAAACTAATTCAAACGGTGAGTAATTCGTGTCTATGTGAGAGGTTATGTTATAAGCAAAACAATAATAAGTTATCCAACCATGCCAGTAGTCATCATTTACGAATGACAAAAACTATTCATTTAGAACTCTATGATTTCTCTCTACTGTACCGAGAGTTTCATGGCGGTGTGGTGTTGATATTTTATGTTCCATTCTTAGTAAAGTACATATTTCTTTCATTAATTCATTTACAAACTCTGTAACTTGGTTTCTTTTGTTTGCATTTGTTAGTTGACATTGCATTGTCAATATATAGCGATAGTTTCCAGAAGGTCTTAAAGGTCCAACTGTATCTATAACTACAGTGGAAAAACTATCTTTTGGCGTGTCTGTAACGAATAACGGTTCTCTGGTGTGTCTGACTTGTTTGTTTCTTTGACATAGATCACACTCCAAAACGTACTTTTTCACCACTTTATACATGTTCCTCCATATGTAGTTTTGTTTCAATCCGATTATAGTTTTTCTAACTCCGAAATGTCCTCCGCATGGTGTGCTGTGATGCAATTTTATTAATTCAAGTTTTGTATTTTATTATACCCTCCAAAAATGGAATTTGGAGGGTATATTCACTTTGTCATTCCATTTGTAATGCATCGAAATATCCATCTGAGACCCCATAAAGTATATATATTCTTGATCAGTGATGAAATCTAAGACGATCTGAGCATGTCCGTCCGTCCGTCTGTGGAAATCACGATTCAGTCCAAACGAAAAGAGCTAGACTCTTGAAATTTTGTATAAATATATTTTGAAGCCTAGAGCAGGTTAACTTCGGAGATGGGCTAAGTCGGGCAAGAGGGAAAAAAGTTTCCCTAAAAAAAACTAAACCAACCCAGAAAAAACAAGATAATTTTTAAAGTTTTTTGGTTATTTTTTTAAGCAAATGATATATTTTCATGTCAAATACGGTCCAACGCCTTAAACTTGGAGCCATAAAATAAAAATAAAGTATTTTTGGATACCGCCCACTTTAGTGGGCGTTATTGTATGCAAAAATAGCATACAAATTTAACAAATTGTTTTACATAAGCCTACATTTCTTAAAAATAAAATTTTTAAGCTTTAATGACGAAGCTGAGACGAAATCTGGTACTACTCAGCCCAACCCTCGCCTCCCCTTCACCACCTAAATGACATTACCAAAAAAAAAATATAATTAAATTTTGTATACAATTATCCCAAGCATTTACATATTTTTAGAGATTCATGACTGCCTATTTCTGCCCTCCTCCTCCTTTGCACCCTAAATGACCCTATAAAAAAATATTTTTAATGTTGTACTTAATCATCCCAAGCATTTATTTTTAGAGTTTTATGCCTGCCTGTTTCTGCCCTTCCCCCTTTGCCCCGTATATGACCCTACAAAAGAAATAAAAAATTTTATTATATATATAGTTATCCCAAGCATTTATTTTTAGAGTTTTATGACAAAGGTGAAATGTTTCCCCCACAGCCCTTGCCAGAGTGACCCCGCCAAAATACAGTTTTTATACCCTCCAAAGAGAACTGGACCCCATAAAATAAATATGTATATTCTTGATTAGTAATGAAGTGTAAGACGGTCTAGCAATGCCCATACGTTCGTCTGTGGAAAACATGATGTTGTCTAATTTTGAACCCCGCCCAATTCAGTGGGCGTTGACGTACTATATTATATAAAGGAACTCTGTCCCACCAAGTTAAACATTTTAAATTCACTTACTAAATATTTAAAGGGTATTTCAGATTCTACAAGTTCGCATATAACGTTTTGCTTGTTTTTATATAATTTTCTTTACACGTGCTTAACTTTTCTTTAATTTTTTCTATATTTATCTCTTTAAATATTTCGTCACCTTTTTCTAGTGCGAGTTTTCCATAATTTGTTCTGCCTAAAGGAGAAGGTAGTTTCTCCAACATGCGATCTAAATAATCGGGACTATGCTACATCTGATGCGCATTTCATTTAGAGCAGAGTCGTTTTCAACTTTTATTTCTTCATCTGATTTTTCTAATATAAATTTCAAATTTCTTGCATCATTTATATCATGTATGGATGTACAATCCCAAACTTTGAGTTGATCAGAGTCATTAGGATTTGTATTACCATTTTTATTTTTCTTAAGTGCACTTTTGTTGTTGTTTTCTTAATTTTTCTTGTATCTACCTAGGTTTTCGGTTTCCTCATTTTGTATCCTCATTTTATTCATATTTCTTGTTATCACCAGCGATTTCTTTACAGTTTCATCAATCTTATTAGGAATCATTTCTTTCAATATGTCTGAGTCCAATTGTATTCTTGACAATGCATCTGCGTTGGTATTGCTACTTCCTTTTTTGTAAATTATTTCAAAGTCATAGTCGGATAGTTCCATACGAATTCTTGTTAATTTGGAGTTTGAATTTTTGTGTGAAAACAATGCAACTAATGGATGGTGGTCTGTAACGACAATAAATTTTCTGCCGTGGAGGTAGAGTCTAAAAAATTGTATTCCAAGTTCTTTTTATATTCCTGGTTTATTTCTTTCGTGTGCGGCTTTCAAAGGATATTGGCTTATCCTGTCCGATTTCTGCCTGCGACAAAACTGCTCCTAATGCAAAGTTAGATGCATCAATTGTCACAATGAAAGTTTTATCGAAATTTGGGTATTGCAAAATCGGTGGATTTATTAGTTTATGTTTTAGTGTTTCAAAAGCGGTTTGACATTGTTGTGTCCAATTGAACCTTTTATCTTTCTTCAACAAATCATTTAAACAATTTGTTATGTCTGCAAAATTTTCTATGAAACGTCTATAATAATTACAAAAAGCAACGAATCTTCTAACATCATCTCAAATTTTTCTGGATCGGGTTTTATTCCTTCTGCTGTTATCAAGTGTCCAAGATATACTACTTTTGACTTTAAAAAGCAGCATTTACTGGCATTGAGTTTTAGGTTATATCGTCAGAGTCTATGAAAACTTTAATTAGATTTGTGTTCGTCCACATACAAAAAAGCTTCACATTCTAGACCTGATAAAGCTAATGTTAACATCCGTTGAAAACTGTTTGATATCGTGTATGTTGTGTGTATGGGCGAGATTGCTGTTCAAGTTCGATCTGATGGAATGAGCTTATCATGTCCAATGTTGAAAAATATTTTGCTCTGTCCAATCTGTCAAGTATATCTTCCAAATGAGTCAAAGGAATCTTGTCATTGACAATTTTGTCGTTTAGTTTTCTAAAATCCACGACTAATCTCCATTTTTTTAAATCCGTATAATTCTTTTTTGGTACTAACAATAGTGGAGCATTATATGGACTTATGGATGGTTCAATAATGTTGTCTTCCAAAAGTTTTTGTACTTGCGAATTTATTTCTGCTGTTTGTGCATGTGGGAGGCGGAAGTTTTTATGTATACGGGGCTACTGTCATCTAATTCTATAATCTGTGTAACGGATAAGTTCTCACATTTCTTATCTTTTGTTTATAATTAAAACATCATTTGTACTTGGTATTGTTTTCTTAATTTTATTGTAACCGCTTTGTCGCACTAGCGGCGTCGGTCTTTATTATTTCATTATTTGAGCTAATTGGAAAAAATTAAGTAAGTTTTGTTTCGGAGTAAAGAATTGTATTCCTGTGTAACTTTATATTTTCTCTTCTTATATATTATTTAGATAATAAAACAATCGCCAGAAATAAAAACACCAAGTTTTATTAAATATTGTTTAGTTTTATTATTCCCTTTTTCTACAAGTTGCTGCCGCAACATTTTTTATTATTTCATCGGCATCGATTTGAATAGATGCCTCGCCGTAGTGGAAGAATCAAGGAGAGAAATATAATGTATGTGAGTATTCAATGCCTTTTCGAAATTACTTGCATTTTACTACCGCACAATCATTTATGGCGGCACCGAAGCCTTCGCCCTATACTGCTGCACAGACAATTATGCCCGCTCCGTCCTTTCAAAACTATACCGCACATACTTTTGCACCAACTTTTCCTCACCCCTATACGACCACAAATACATCAGCGTCAATAGCAACCCCATTAACTTTCCCCTCGACTTCATCCAACTATCTACAACAACGATCAACACAGATGTATACGTCAGCCCATTCTCGAATGAACTCTCCAAATTTACAAGAAATAGGAACTTGCAGCGACAGCCGCCAACTTCGTAAACTCCACGACCTACCTAAGTTTTCAGGCTATCCAGAAAAATGACCCATGTTTATAGTCGCTTTTAATGAGACCACGGCTATTTACAATTATTCAAATCTTGAGAATTTAATTCGCCTACAGAAGTGCTTAAGGGGGGAAGCAAGGTCCAAGGTGGAGTCATTTTTGATCCACCCAAACAGCATTAACCAATTGATAGGTACACTTAAATTTTATTATGGCCGCCCGCAGGTTCTTAATCGTAGTGAGATTGCAAAAGTTCGCGCGTTTCCAGCAATAACCGAGAAGAAAATTTATGATTTGGTAGATTATAGCATGATGGTACTCAATTTATCTACATTTTTAATAAATTCATATGCTACACCACACATAAATAATCCTACATTAATGGAAGAGCTCGTTAATAAACTACCGCTGCAGAAACGCGAAGAATGGGCGAGACATTCTTTTACGAATCTTGGTTCCTACCCCAGTGTTAGCGATTTTAGTATGCGGTTGCAGGAGGTCGTGACGTACATGTCCATGTCAGTGGATATGGAAACAGGTAAACATGATATCGGCTGTAACAGAAGGGAGAAAACGAATCCAGCTTTTACAATCACAAATGACGAAATTCGACATACCAAATCCCTCATGTGCCAAAGATCCCATCAGCTGTATCAATGTGAACAGTTCAGAGGAATCCCTACCAAGGAGCGATGGAACTTCGTTAAAGGTAACTCCCTTTGCTTCGCCTGCTTGCGTCCAGGCCACACTTCAATTAATTGTAAATATAAACGTCGGTGTGGATTATTGAAATGTATTAAATATCACAACAGATTATTACATGAGAATAAAATAAACACGACTGAGTGTAGAGTTGTACGGCTCCTGAATGAATTAATTCAATTGAATCATTCATTCAACTGAGCGAGGTGAATCTTTCACTTTACTGAGCGTTTTTAGCTCTTTTCTTTCACTTCTTTCAGTTGATTCAGTTGTTTCATTGAATCTATTTCTTTCAGTAGCTCTTTTATTTCATTTGTTTCAGTAGCTCTTTTCTTTCATTTGTTTCAGTAGCTCTTTTCTTTCATTTGTTTCAGTAGCTCTTTTCTTTCATTTGTTTCAGTAGCTCTTTTCTTTCAATTCTTTCAGTTGTTTCAGTAGCTCTTTTCTTTCACTTCTTTCAGTTGTTTCAGTTGATTCAGTTGTTTCAATTGCATCATTGAATCTGTCTCTTTCAGTAGCTCTTTTCAATGCTGGTATGTCAAAATCTATATGAAAAAAAGGAATTAATTCACTCAATGCAGATACACACATGGTGTGGCGCTTTATATTATTAGAGCTGCCAGATGAAAATTTTTAAACAGCACTGCCATGATACATATTTCAGTACTTATTAACTTGGTGCGTATATATACATATATAAACATATACGTAAATTAACTGAGAAAAATCTACAAAATACAAGGTTAAATAAAAAATATTACTTTATTAAAATAGGTTCGAATGCAAAATATTTAAAATCACTTAAATATTTATCTATTTATTACTTATGTTCAATATATGTGTTTTATATTACATACGAGTATTAAGGAAAAAAATAAAAAGGCATTAGTGGTTGTTGTATTAGCTAGTCTGATTCTTTCATTTTCTTTCATGACATTTTCATTTCATGAATTATGGCTGAGCTAAGGAATCAACTGAGCTAGTGAAAGAAATGAATGAATTAATTCAGTAAAGTGAGCGGAGCGGAAAAGAGCGCTCACTCAAAATAGCTGTTTTGTACAACTCTAACTGAGTGTGAAGTAAACAAACCAGATATGGTAGGAGGTAAAAATGATTTTCGCCGTGTTTTGAAGGAGAGCGAACAGCAAAATAATAGTGGCTCTGTAAACACAATAGTTGAAGATTTTATGGACAAAGAGACGTTGTTGAGGGTTCTCAAATTAGTCTTTTGGAGGACCAGGTAGCAAATACTATTGGTTTACAAGGTCCACAAAGTAACTTGTGCCTTGGGTGGATAGGTGGCAAGACAACCAATGAAAGGTCTAAAAGGGTGAATTTAGAAATTAGTGCCACCGGTAAAGGAAATTTAGGCTACCAGATGAGAAATATTTGTACTACATCAAATTTAAAGCTACCTGCACAGAACATGCAATTGGAAAAATTCAGAAGGAGATTTCCAATTTTGAATGATTTCGCCGTGAGTGATTATAGCAATGCTTATCCAAGATTATTAATTGGTTTACCCCACACAAGGCTTGTTCGTCCATCAGAAGTCTTAAATTTAGATAGATGCTTTTCCTTACATATGACTGACTTGGGTAATGTGATATTTGGATCAAATGAGAACTCTTCAGAGGCCACGGTGTGCGCAATCGACGTAGATATTTTAAACGGTATAGACAAACAGGTTTCTGAGTATTTTGCGTTGGACAATTTGGGAGTAAAGGTTACAGAGCCATTGGTGTCTCATGACGACAATCGAGCCGAGCAAATACTATGCTCTACAACAGTGAAAAGAGGCCTCCAATTTGAAACTGGTCTCCTGTGGAGGAACAATTGTTTTGGTATTAAAAATAGTTACACCATGGCGCTTAGACGTTTGCAAAACATGGAGTCCAAAATGAAAAATGATAAAGATTTGGAAAAATGGTATAGAGCCAAAATCAACGATTACGTTTTCAAATCTTACGCCAGGAAGTTGTCACCTCAAGAGGCTGCGGTTAAGGACAGCCGCTCTTGGTACTTACCACATTTTGTCGTAACAAATGTTAATAAAGGGAACAAGAGGCGTCTTGTTTTTGACGCCGCGGCAACTGTTGATGGCGAATCATTCAATTAGAAGCTAATGAAGGGCCCAGCCGAATATCAGCCGAAATCACTACTATCAATTCTATTCCGTTTTCGTCAAGGGAAAATTGGTGTCTGCGCCGATATTGAGGAAATGTTCCACCGTATTAAAATTAGAAATGAAGATCAGACCGCTCAGCGTTTCTTGTGGCGAGATGGCAAGACCAATAATCCCACCGATGAATATGCTATGCATGTAATGATATTTGGCTCGGTGAGTTCCCCATGTTCCGCTCAATATGTTAAAAATATTAACGCGCAAGTGCACCGGGATATCAATCATAAGACTTATCAGGCGATCGTTGACAATAATTACGTGGATGATTATGTTCAATCTTTTGATTGTTTAAGTGAGGCGATTAGTATTGCCAGAGATGTAGTTCACATTCATAGCCAGGCTGGTTTTAATCTGAGAAGGTTTGTGTCAAATTCGAACGAATTGTTATCCGAAATGAACAACAATGAAAATATATGCGATGACTTGGCACTCGAAAGCTTATTTGAGAACGAAATTAGTACGGAGAAGATTCTCGGAATGCGCTGGAGGTTATATGATGACTCTTTCTGTTTTCTTTAAAGTTTGCAAAAATACCGGAGGCAGTTTTGAGTGGAGCTCGCAAGCCAACCAAGAGTGAAATGTTAGGGCTTACGATGTCGATATTTGATCCAATTGGTTTCTTAACAAACGTCATAATTAAGTCAAGCATTTTGCTACAGGAATTGTGGAGGAACAAAATTGATTGGAGTTCGCCAGTTCCAAATAGTATATATGAAAAGTGGTTCGCGTGGTACAGGAGTTTATATGATATACAACATATTGGTGTTTCTAGGTGCTATGATCATAACTTTGGTAATTGAGCTGCATGTTTTCGTAGACGCTAGTGAGGTGGCATATACGACAGTCGCATATTGGAGAATACACTACAATGGTGAAGTGAAAATTATTTTTGTAGCGGGGAAATCGAGATGTGCGCCACTGAAATCGCTATCCATCCCTCGTCTCGAGTTGCAAGGTGCTGTGTTGGGCGTACGACTGATGGACTCAATAATATCTTGCCACGACATAAAGCCGAGCAGTATAACGTTTTGGTCAGATTCCAAAACTGTTATAAAATGGATTCAGTCGGATAGTAGGACATACAAACAATTTGTTGCACATCGTATTGCCGAGGTATTGGAAACATCCGCAGTAGGACAATGGCGATGGCTTCCGGGTACTATTAATCCCGCCGATGACGCCACAAGGCCTCAAAATTCCTCTAATTCGTATTCGTATTTAATTTTTAAGGGATTTAAGGGAGAACTGGACTAAATTTTCTGCCGTACAAGTAGGGTCCAAAAAATTGTATTCCCCAATGCATTCCAAGCAGTTCTTTTTTATTACTGGTTTATTTCTTTCGTGTTTATTGAGTGTGCGGCTTGCAAAGGATATTGGCTTATCCTGCCCGATTTCTCCCTGTGGCAAAATTGATCCTAATGCAAAGTTAGATGCTTCAGTTGTCACAATGAAAGTTTTATCGAAATTGGGTATTGCGAAATCGGTGGATTTATTAGTTTTGTTTTAGTGTTTCAAAAGCCGTTTGACATTGCTCTGTCCAATTGAACTTTTTATCTTTCTTCAACAAGGCATTTAAACAATTTGTTATGTCTGCAAAATTTTCTATCAAACGTCTATAATAATTACAAAATGCAACAAATCTTCTAACATCATCTGCATTCTTTGGTACCGGATATTTGGATCGGGTTTTATTCCTTCTGCTGTTATCAAGTGTCCTAGATATACTACTTCTGACTTTAAAAAGCAGCATTTACTGGCATTTAGTTTTAGGTTATTGAAAACTTTAATTAGATTTGTGTAATGATGTTTAAGACTACATCCAAAGACTATTATGTCGTCCACATACAAGAAAGCTTCACATTCAAGACCCGATAAAGCTATTGTTAACATTCGTTGAAAACTGTTTGATGATATCTTTAAACCAAATGGTAATCGTGTATATTGGTAATGCCCGTCAGGTGTTGAAAATGCAGTGTATGGGCAAGATTGCTGTTCAAGTTCGATCTGATGGAAAGAGCTTTTCATGTCCAATGTTGAAAAATATTTTGCTCTGCCCAATCTGTCAAGTATATCTTCCCAACGAGTCAAAGGAAACTCGTCATTGACAATTTTGTGGTTTAGTTTTATAAAATCTACAACTACTCTCCATTTTGTTAAGTCTGTATGACCCTTTTTTGGTACTAACAATAGTGGTGCATTATATGGACTTATGGAAGGTTCAATAATGTTGTCTTCCAAAAAATTTTGTACTTGCGAATTTATTTCTGCTGTTTGTGCATGTGGGAGGGGGTAGTTTTTTATGTATACGGGGCTATTGTCATCTAATTACATAATCTGTTTATAAAAATTATTAGTTGTTAAATGTTCATCTTCCAGGTAGAATATATTTTGATATGTCTTCAGTATTGCCATAAGGTTTTCCTTATTATCATCACTTAAGTCTATTAGGAAAAAGTTTTTTAATAATTTTTTAAATCTATCTGATGTATAATGATTTTCGTGTTTGTGTGTATTAATTGAACAAGTTTCATAATTTTGTAATGGAACTGTTTCTATTTTTAAATTTTGGATAGTTGCTATTTTGTCTGTCACGTTCAGCAATCTTATATGCTGACATCCCGCTCGTGGTACTATCACGTTTGCTAAGTATACACCCTTAACAATTTCTCTGTTTAACACCAGTGCAGTTCGATGCTAAATGGTACGATTATTTCGCTTCTCTGCGGAACTGTTATTTGATTTTCTCTAAAAGTGTTGTCATATATCGGAATAGCTATTGTTTCATTGTTGTGGTTAAATGTGAGTATCTATGTGTCGTAGTCTATGTTGCATCTATACCTTGTTAAAAAATCTCGTCCAAGAATTCCGTCTGTGTTTATTGGAAAATTATCTTCTACCAATTATATTTTGTGTCTAATAATTTCGTTATTTATATTAATATCAATAACTGTGGAGCCCAAGGATTTAATAACATTATCCGATATACCAGAAAATTGCAATAATCATTTACATTCACTTCATATTTATTAAGGAATTTATCTCTGCAGAGCGAAAGATCTGCTCCTGTATTTATCAAAAATGTCAATTCCTTTTCTTCATTTACTATTTTTAATTTTATGTAATTTCTGATGTAGGATAAAATGCAATATACATTTTTAGTCTCTAATATGTTCCCACTGGAGAGTCCATCTGTGTGATCTCCGGGATCAGTGAATTTCCCTGATTCTGTATTTGGTTAATATTGAAGTTTATATTACCGTAATTCTGTCTTCTTTGATTATCTTTCCATCGGCTTTGTTTGTTAATGCTTCGGTTATTGTTGTTTGTTCTATTATAATTATTGTTTGTATTATTTGTTCTATTATTATTATTATTGTTACTTCTGGTATTATTATGCATTCCATTCTGTTTAATAATTGTTAAATGTTTCCAAAATCAATTTCATTGTTATTAAAGTAATATAACATATATTTGACACATCAAAAACATAAATAGTGCCAATAGAAATTTAATTATTGTAATATTTAGCTTACTCATTTTTTATTTATTTATTTTCTATTTCGCTTCAACATTTTTATTTCAAGTTTAATTAACTCTATTTTCTTTGGTAATGTTTTATTGTTTTCTTCGTAAGTCAATATGTGATTTAGGACACTTAATTCTTGTTTTGTTTTATTCAGCCTTCCGCCTTTATTTTAGATGTAGCAAAAAGGATAAACAATTTTGCTATGTGATCCTTTATTTTGCTATTATTCTAAAATAGTTTGCAGGATCGCCATTTTATGTTATTGAAACACAGGCAGGCTCGATCAACATATAAGAATTGACATTTTATTCACAAATTTTTTTGACTTAAGTACTAAACATGAGAAGTTCGCTTTTCATAAAATTGAGTGACTTTACAAAAATTAACATCCTGTAATACAATTTACATAAATAAAGGTTCACTATTAAAATAGAAATTCATACATTAATTTAAAGCATTGCGAGGGCACGCGCACTTGTTTACATGTTCATTGCAAATTGTTAACTAAAAATGCAATTCCTTGAACATAAATAACAAAGAAGCTTTAGCTATCAGCAGCCGATGGCTCTGGAAAAAGCGAAAGAGATACATGGAATATTGGGAATATTAATCGTCAGGGTTGGGGAATTTCGTACTAACCAAAAAGGTAATAACTTAAAAATATGAATGTGGGAACTTCTCATATTCAATTTTCGTTAATAACTTTGGTTAAATAGTTGATATTCCTGCTAACTAGCACCACTTGCAAAAGTGGAAAAATTGAACAAAGAACGCGTAGCGGCCTCGAAATCAGTACTGATCTGTTCTGCTGGTTTAATGACTATGAAAAATATTCTTAATATTCCAATCTTAATATAAAATAATAAATATCAACTATTTAACTCCTTGATATGAAAAACATCCCCACACCATGAGGTTTCCCCCACCGTGTTTAACAGTATGGATAATATTTCTTGATTGAAGCCTTTGCGATCGCGCACACCAAACTCGCTTTCGTTTTTTCATATTTTTTAGTTCAAATTTAGATTCGTCTGACCAAATAACTTTATTCCAAAATGCTTCTGGCATATTTATGTATTTCTTTGCAAATTCCACCCTCTTCTTTATATTTGCAGCACGTAAAAGCAGTTTTTTCTTCGCGTAGAAACTTGCTAAGCCGCTTTCATTGAGTCTTCTCGGAACAGTACGCGTTGAAATATTTAAATTTAAGTCTTCTTTAATTTCCCTGGCGGAAATGGAAGAAGTTCCCTTTGCGAGAATTGCAATATGGTCGTCGTCTTTCTGGCTAGTCTTACGTTTTCTGCCACATAATTTTTTCAAGGATTCGTTGGAATTTCTTATTTTAAATTGAGAAATAATTTTTCTTACACCAGATTCTGATAATTGGTACTTAAAAGACAAATCTTTCAATTTCATTCCATTTTCACGGTCTTGTATTAGAAAATCTTTAACAATTTTTGTTTCATTTTATAACTGCTGTTGATATACACAATTTAAACAAAGATTTTTAAAACTAATCTTTATTAAATATTTGCCTGCTACTTTTAGGTGATATATGTAAAGAAATTTTTGATGAAAATTTTACAATAAAATTTTATTTAAAAATATATCTTAATGTTTATACGCAGTGACACTTTATTTTGTCGCACTAACTTTTTTTTTATTTCTACATCTACCGCAAGCACAAAAGCTAATGACATATACAACTTATATTGCTTATTAAAATAAAATAAACAAGTTCAAAGTTAACGGGACTGCAAAAAAATTAAACACCATACACATAAAGAGAGAATATTTCACAAAAAGTAGTAGAAATATAGAACCGCACTCTATTTTGTCCGACAGGTATGTGACCTCCTCTACGAAAAGGGACCTCTGCGCCGAAAAGAAGTTATTGAGAAAAACGCGTTTAAAAAAGCGCTTCGTTTTTCCGTGTTTTGCGCATGGTTATGCCGCATAACACGCATACATATATATATATATATATATATATATATATATATATATATATATATATATATATATATATATATATATGTGTGTGTGTATGTATATATTTCTCAAATGTGTTTTTTTCACAAATTTCAAGTTTTACGAACTTTTCAATTTTATTTATCCTTTTTAACTGATCTCATAAGATAAAATCTTTTTATTAATCATCATATGACAAGCCAGTTAATATTATTAAGTTGATTTCTGTGTATATTAGTTCAAAATGTATCGTATTTTGATGCCAACTAACCTCTTTGCAGTCACTGATACCTGGTGGAATCAGCATATTTCTGACCGAGCCGTTGACATTCTGAACTATAAACTTTTGCATTGTGATAGACCGTATCCCTTTAGGGGTGGGGGTGTTCGAGTCTACATCGCTAAGAAATTCAAGTTTAGAGTTGTTTTAAAGACTCAGGATTCAGCCTGTGAATCCATTTTTGTCGAAATATGTTCGGGTAGTACAAAGGTCTTATTCGGCACTGTTTATCTTCCAAATGGTTGTTTGGGTACATTTGAAAGACTAAATTGTTATTTATTCTCAAGATATCAAAATATTATAGTCGTGGGTGATTTTAATTGTAATGTTTTTTTGCCGCATAAATCTGATATGGTTCGCTCCTTCTGCGTTAGATATGACTTGTCCCTGGCTAACAATTCTAAACCAACTCACTTTGATCTAAGAACAGATGGCACATCACTTATTGATTTCTTTCTGGTTAGTGATCTCTCCTTTATGAGCAGAGAGGCGAGCCGCATCGGCGCGGCTGGCGGCTAGCCGACCCGCCGACGATTTTTCATGAGCCGCGCCGCCGCCGTTTCCATCGGCTGTTCTTCGGCGGCTTACCAGCCGTTTTTGCCTGCTCAGCCGATTTCTTCATTTTCTTTTGCTAATTTTCCACAGAAAAAGTCTGTGAATGTCAACAGCTAACTATTTTTCTACTGCGATTGGCAAACTTCATATAAAAAACCTAAACAACATATATTTTATATAGAGTTTTTTATATAATCACAGTAGGAAGGCGTTTTTGTTTTAGAGATGCACGTATCTTTAATACAAAATGAAAATAGAAACAATAATAATTGTTATTCCTGGTGTTATTCCGTTATAATTTATTGTAAGTTGTCGCGCCTAGTAACATATTTTCGTGACATTTTATTCTTTTTGTGGCATCGTTTTGGTTAACATGTTAGTGATTTGCCGGGTTAATTTAGTTAATTTTTAATTTTCGACACAATATATGTATAGTGAGTGTGAATAGTGTTTTCATGGTTTCTTCTGAAATTGTTTCATCGAATGCATTTGTAATTGTTTGAAGTATTGCATTAATTAATAAAAAGAAATGGCATCCATAAAAAATTATTTTAAAACGGTGAATTCTGTATACTTGTATATATAGTGCAACCTCGTTTATCGCAACCAATAGTTATTGCGTATATCGAGGGTTGCGTTAACCGAGGTTACACTGTATTTTATTTGAGCTTAAGGTTTTTAAAATATTTATTTTAAATTAAATTTATATTCATTCTATATTCATTTCATTGGTGCTTTACCAAATCGTCAGTAAAATTCAACCATCGTTTTGAAAAGTTTCAAAGCCTATTACTATTCTTATTCTAATGTGATTTTTGAAAATCATTTGTAAATTCTCAAATAGTTTTTGAAAGTCTGTGCATAAGACAAGAGGTTGTATCTTCCCAAAACTATGGCAGTCTACTGAAGATTTGGTAAAGCACCAATGAAATGCTTATGATTAACCATCAATATGTCAAATAATAAATTTTATATTTTATTTTTTTAATAAAATAAATATATAGCGTACAAGCGACATACACAGTATTAATAAAATAAATATTCGCAAAACCTTAAGCTCAAATAATGTTTTGCATTTACGTAAAATACGTAAATTTTTTCTTTTTATTTTTGTATTTTGAAAAACTGAACATATAATAAATTTTAGTTTAATAAAACAAAACATAAGTTTATGTACAAAACCGAACTTTTTATTTAATAATATATAAGGAAAACAACAAATATATATGATGTTTTGCTTTTATAAGTATGTAAAAAAATAGGGTTTTGTTTATTTACTAAAAAAATACTTGGTATAAATCGAAAAGAAAATCTATAAAAGTGCGGCGCAGCCGATAAAATTTGTTCCAGCCGGTTAACGTACGGCGCAGTCGTTTTAGCCGCCGCCGCCGACCATTTTACCCTCTCAGCCGCCGCCGGTAAAAATACCACGGCTCGCCACTCTGTTTATTAGCTCTAATGATCAAGTACAGTGCCCGTCAATTTCTGACCACTCACTTATATTTGGTTCATTTGCCTTTGGTATTTGCAATTATCATGAATATATAGAATATCGTGACTTTAATAATTTGAATTGGGAAAGATTATTCTAGTTTTTAAATGGATATAATGGATATAATGTGGCCTCGTTGGTTCGCTATTGAGTGATCTTTTTAACCTTGTTCCAATTGTAAGAATGCGGGTACGGAAAAGTGATAATGTATGGATGAAGTCAAACAGTGTTACTTTGGCTAGGTCTTTGAGACACCTATCCTTTTCAGCGTATAAAAATAACCCTACTTACCTAAATTAGAGAATTTACTGTAAACTCCGAAACAAAGCCAAGAATATTATTCGTAAAGAGAGAAGAATTTTTTTTCAAAATGAGTGGGTCCCTAGATACCTCTGTTTTCTGGAAATGAATAAGAAGCTGGGGTTGTATTGGTACTGATTCTAATTGTATTGAACTTGACCCTAATGCTATTAATGCATACTTTGTTGGTACATGCGCTCCTCCTTCTGAAAATTTTAGCATGAAAAGCTTGGAAAATTCAGCTGACTCCTTCTCTTTTTCCTGCATATCTCAAATGGAACTTTTTAATGTATTGCAAAAAGTAAATTCTATAGCCGTTGGTGTTGATGGTATTTCTATCAAGTTTTTAAAATTAGTTTTTCCCTGGATATCAGATGTATTACTTCATCTTACAAATTCCATATTGATGACATCTGTGTTTCCACCCTTGTGAAAAACAGCTCGCATAGTGCCCATTCCAAAGACCAAAATGTTAAATGGACCAGATGATCTTAAACCAATCTATATTCTTCCTGCCCTATCAAAGGTAGTCGAACATGTCTTAAGGAATCAAATGATTTGTGCAATTTCTAACAAGATCTCGGAATCGCAATATGCTTTCCGTAAGGATTTGAATACCACATCTCGTCTTTTGTGTCTCACAGATTCCATAAGAAGTAACACTAACGTTAACTGTAATAGAGTCTTAGTATCAATGGATTTGTCAAAAGCTTTCAATTCCATAAATTTTGAAAGAATGATTTCTAAATTGGCAAGTGAATCTGATTTCTCTAGAACCGCTTGTAGACTACTAATGTCTTACCTTAATGGTAGATCACAAGTTGTTTCTGTTTCTGGGAATAATTCTGAGGTTATTCCCCTGCTTTCTGGTGTTCCTCAAGACTCTGTATTGGGGCCACTTTTATTCATTCTTTATGTTAACCATGCCAGGGTAGTTGTCTACCTTTCTTTTTGCAGATGATGTGTTTCTCCTGTTTCATGGCAACAGAGGGGATGACGAGATTCTAGAGCACAACATCAATTCAAGTTTAGAACGAATTACTCATTGGACAACTGAAATGCATCTAAAATTAAAGCTATTTTTTGGATCTACAACTATGGCCTCCTTTAACCCTCGGATATTTCTTAATAATAACTTGGTCCAATTTGTTGATCACCACAGGTGCCTTGGAGTGGTTCTTGATAATAAGCTTTCGTTTCGTAATCATATTGATGTTTTATCTGGTAGAATCTGGAATCTGGTTCTCTCCTAAACATTTTTAACTCCCAAATCTATTTGCCCCAATATGGAAAAAACGATTAGTATATGCTACTTTAATGTCGCAAATTACTTATTGGTTAGAAGTTATATCCGGTACTATTGGTTATCTCCTCAATAGGATAAAGCGCTGGCATTAACATTGTAAGATTTGTTTACATTGTTCGTCGGAGAGACCATATTTCGGGGTTTGTTAAAATGTTTTTGGGATGCTCTTTTGACAACTTTATAGCTTTTCGTAATATGCTAGCTCTGCACAAATTGATTAAAAAAAGATAACCTGTACCACTATTCAACTCCTTTCAATTATCACCTCGTCGTAGAAATCCGCACTTTATTTATCCCAGAATTTTCAAAGCTTTTTTTCAAAATCATTCCTTGTAAAAGTTATTAGCAGTTGGAATCGTCTGCCGTTAGAATTACGCATCTTCACACAATCTAACAATGTGTTTAGATTGAAATTAATGAAACATCTTCCCGATGGTGAATGAAATTAATGTTTTTATGTATCTTGGAATTGTACTTACTTATTCCTTTTTTCTTATTTTCTTTTTTAACTTTATTCCTTACTGGACTGAAATCTTATTTACTGCTCTATATTGATAGTGTATTATTTTCTTCTTACGCCTGGGGAGGTGTAGCATGAGATATGTAGCTGTTATATATGTATACATGATTTTATTATATGTATATGGTTATTTAGTAATGTAATACTGTAATTCTGTTTGAATACTTAGGTTTAAACAAACTGTGTGATATGTTTTTTGGCCATACTGGCTTTTTATTACGAAATGAATAAATAAATAAAAATACAGTTTTTATTTACTAAATATTTGGAGGGAATTTAAGATTCGACCCACCGAATATAACGATTTACTTGTGTAACACTTTCAATGACCGTAATATATTTATTTAAATTTTTCAACCTTGTAATCGAAATTTCGATTTTTTAATGTTTCAATACCCATTTTATTTCCCTAATATATAAAAAAATTTTAATTAGCAAAAAAATTACTTTTAAGTAACAAAAAAAATTTTAATTGACCATCCCTGGAATAAAATTTTTTATTTTTTTAGTTTTTAATACAATTTTTATTCTTCCCTCTGTGCCGCTGACCAGTCTTCATCAGAGTCGATGTACCTTAGCCGAACATCAACAACGCATTCCTTTTGTTCGGTTCTAAGGCAGGGTCTCCTTGATAGAGCATCGGCTTTGTTATGTTTTGGCCCTTCTATGCTCGATGCTGAGGTCGTAGCTCTGCATGCGCTCCATCCATCGTGCCAGTTGCCCTTCAGGATTTTTAAACTGCAATAGCCATCTCAGTGCAGAATGGTCGGTCCTTAATGTAAAGTGTTGACCATACATGTACTTATGGTAATGTTTATTGCATTCCAATACTGCCAGAAGCTCACGTTGTGTCACACAGTAGTTCCTTTCAGGTACACGGCTATAATATCCTATGACTTTCTCAGTTCCATTAACCACTTGGGATAGCACCCCCCTATGCCATAGGCACTCGCATCAGTATGCAGCACAAATTTTTGTCTAGATATGGGATACGCTAGTACTGGGGACTCACACAATAATCCTTTAAGTTTCTGGAATGCATTTTCCTGTGGGTCACCACAAAGGTATGGTCTCGACTTCTTTGTCAGCTCATGCAGGCTTGCAGCTACACTGGTAAAATTTTGCACAAAGCGTCTGTAGTATGTACAAAGGCCCAAAAAGCTGCGCAACTAATGAAGATTCTTAGGTTGATGCCAGTCCCTTACTGTGTGTACTTTATCTTCATCCGTTAAGATTCCGTCTGCTTTAACACGATGACCCAAATACTTTATTTCTTTCTGGAACAATGCACATTTCTTCAGGCTGAGTTTTAATCCTGATGTTATCCGTTGAAGAATTCTGCCATGCTTTTGAAGTGTTCATTACAAGTTTTCCCCATCACGATTATGTCATCTAGATATACCAAGCATGTCTTCCAGTGAAGTCCTTTCAGTACATTCTCCATTAGGCGTTCACATGTGGCCGGAGCATTGCAGATACCGAATGGCATAACTTTGAACTGCCATAATCCGTTACCGAGGCTGAAGGCAGTTTTTTTCCTTGTCTTTCTCTGCAATCTCCACTTGCCAGTATCCGCTTCGCAAGTCTAGCTTGCATGTCGAAAGTGTCATCGATTCTGGGGAGCGGATAACTGTCCCTCTTGGTTATGTCATTGACCTTCGTGTAGTCTACGCAGAATCTAGTACTGCCATATTTCATTTTAACCAAGACTACAGGCGAACTCCAAGGAGCAGAAGGTGGCTTAATTACGCCGTTACAAGCGCTTTGACTTCATCTCGCTTTGCTAGGTGTACACTTCTGAGTGTCTGTTTAATCGGCCTAGCTTTGCCTGTTTTAGTTTCATGTTTAACCAATGCAGTTCTACCCTGGCTTTGGTTTCCCATGGCTAAGGTTTTATTTCTGTCTGTCGCTGCTAGTCCTGCTACCCATTTCCCCACATATTCTTCAAATTGTTCACGATCTTTTGCGGACAAATTGGTAGGCTCTATCTTCATCTCACAGTTTATTACTGCCTCGGCTGGAGTACACTGGCCAACATCGGAATTTTCTTTGACGACTTTTTCATGGTCTGCCAAGTTAAGCACTCTTATAGGGACTAATCCCCCATTACTAGTTTTTGCTAGAGCCTTTGCTGACTCTACAACCCACAACCAATTGTCCTCACCATCTCGCTTCATACGCATCCATATGACTCTTTCAGACTGTGGTGGTAATGTCTGACTCTCAATCGCAAATATTTTTGTTACTTGTGGTTTGCTGTCATATTCAACATCAAGAGATATTTCCACATAATGTAATCATCAGCTGTTGCCCCATATGTAGATTAATGCCATGTTTAATCATAAAATCGGCTCCAGTAATAACCTCATCCACGATATCGGCAACAATAAACACATAACCCACGTTGATGTTGACTATAGTCACCTCCGCTTCAATCTTACCATAGACAGTGGCAGGCTCTCCAGTAGCTGTACGTATCCGTACAGCGTGCTTAACGCTTCGCATTTCCCCTTTACTATATTGGCACTTATTATTGACTGCGGCGCCCCTGTGTCTATTGTAAGTATGTGATTTCCCCGTTGATATGTCCAGACGCAGTAAGGTTGCTATTTTTCTGCTGCATCACTGATATGGAGATTGTGGGGCTCTCGTTTGTGGGAGCTAGCTCTTGCCCCTTAGTGCTAGCTCGTTTTAGTTTAACGGGGACTCTTGTGCTGTTGTTTGGGTCACCCGTTTGCTGTTTCTTGGTGGCGAAACAGATCTACCTCCTTTTCTTGATGCCTTGCAACTGCGCTGAAAATGACAGATTTTTCCGCAGTTAAAGCATTTAGGCTTTTCTTTGGTAGCACTTTCCGCCAACAGTTGTCGCATTGCCTTCTTAAAACTAACAACAAGGTTTTATCGTCCCCAGACAAAACCTCCAGATTCCGCACTTTACATATCTGTGGCTTGAAAACCATCTTTGCAGTCTCTTGAGCCAACGCAAATGAACTAGATTCGGCGAAAGTGGATTTTTGCGTATCGCACGCATTTAGTTTAATATCTGAGGTGCTGTTGGCTGAAGTAGTAGAACACGAGACCATGAACCGGAGGGTCCTGAGTTCAACTCCATGCTGAGTCATGAATATTGTGCTGAGTTCTTCTGATCAGCACTAGTTCATGGTTGTGTTAGTTGTTGCCAACCTGTTTCAATGATGAAGGAATAGCACTTGTCACTGAACATAATTGGCAGCGACTGACACGATCATGTACTAAAAAGCAGAGTAACAGCAGCACGCTCCTTCGTCGGTCTTGAAACAAAAATTAGCCGGCGAAGTAAAAACAAGTTTGACATATCTACAAAAAATTCTCTATCTCCTCATCTTTCTTCATCTGTCCCCTGAATACTATCCCCTCCTTTCCAGTTCCGGCGCTATGCACACTTTCCACACGAAGTCTTGTAGACTTTCGATCGCGAAGTCTTGTAGAGACTCGTTGGGCTTCTGAACTCTAAATCGCGCTTCTGCTCACCACCATACTTGCGCGCTGCAATGCTGCCATTATTTCACTATAGTTGTTTCTGCTGCTTACTGGCGCGGTCTCAAGTACCTCTGCGGCTGTACCCTTTAAGACCAAAATCAACTCTATGACCTTCTCTTCAGCATCCCATCCATTTCTACCAGCAACCGTCTCGAACTGGAATTGAAAGATGCCCAATGGTACGCTGCCGTCATAACATGGCGCTTTTATTCGCGCAGAAACCTCTACCATTGTCTCGTTATTGGCTCTATTTGACTCCAACAGTTTTGTTTCCATTCCCTGTATTTCGACTACAAGCTTTTCACTGCTGATTTTTTATGCTTTCTGCATCTGCTGAAAGTTCTGTTTTATTTCAGTTTGTGCATAATTGATTCCATAGCGAAGATTGGATTTCTGTCCGTCTACATCATCTTTGTTCTCAAACTCGTATGTCCCCATGTCCATTCCGCTATTAAACTCATTTATGAGCCTCTTCTGTAGTTCAGCCTTGTTACCTGCTGTTGGCAATTCCCGTTTACTAAGCACCTTTTTTAGCTGTTCAACTTTTAGCTCATCAAATTTCATGATTATTTATTATATAAATTTTTTTATAATCTTTTTTCATTGCAATATCCTTTTAATTATTTTTGCAATCCAACTTCTGACAACAATTGTTAAAATGCTTTTTACTTATTCTTCAAGGATTCTTTTAATTGCATCAAATTAAAAGTATTTGTACTACTAAACACTTACGGTCTTATGTAAAAAACAAGTAAAAACGTTATATTCGACCGGGTCGATTCTTAAATACCCTCCAAATATTTAGTAAGTGAATTTGATATGTTTAACTTGGTGGGACAGAGTTCCTTTATATAATATCGTACGTCAACGCCCACTAAAGGGACGGGGTTCAAAAATATACAATATCGTGTTTTCCACAGACGAACGTATGGGCATTGCTAGACCGTCTTAGACTTCATCACAATTCTCTTTGGAGGCTATAAAAACTGTATTTGGCGGGGTTGCTCTGGCAAGGGCTGTAGGGGAAACATGTCACCTTTGTCATAAAACTCTAAAAATAAATGCTTGGGATAATTATATACAAAATTAAAATTTCTTTTTTTGTATAGGGTCATTTAGAGGGCAAAGGGGGAGAGGGGGTAGGGCAGAAACAGATACATATAAAACTGTAAAAATAAATGCTTGGGATGATTATACACAAAATAAAAAAATATGTATATTTATTTTTAATAGGGTCATTTAGCGGGCAAAGGGGGAGGAGGAGGTAGGGCAGCAACAGGCAGTCATAAAACCCTAGAGATAAATGCTTGGGATGATTATATACAAAATTTAAAAAAACATTTTTTTTTGGTAGGGTCATTTTGGGGGCAAAATCCAGGGGGGGGGTAGGGCAGAAATCAGCAGTCATAAAACTCTAAATATAAATGCTTGGGATGATTGTATACAAAATTAAAAAAAAAAAATTTTTTTGGTAGGGTCATTTTGGGGGCAAAGGAAAAAGGGGGGGGGGGGGGGGTAGGGCAGAAATCGGCAGTCATAAAACTCTAAAGATATATGCTTGGGATGATTATATACAAAATTTAAAAAAAAATTTTTTTTGGTAGGGTCATTTAGGGGGCGAAGGGGAAGGAGGGGGTAGGGCAGAGTAGTACCAGGTTTCGTCTCAGCTTCGTCATTAAAGCTTAAAAGTGTTATTTTTAAGGAATGTAGGCTTAAGTAAAACAATTTGTTAAATTTTTATGCTATTATTGCCTATAATAACGCCCACTAAAGTGGGCGGGGTAAAAAAATATTTTTATTTTATTTAATGGCTCCAAGTTTAAGGCGTTGGACCGTATTTGACATAAAAATATATCATTTGCTTAACGAAATAACCAAAAAACTTTAAAAATTATGTTGTTTTTTCTGGGTTGGTTTAGTTCTTCTTAGGGGAACTTTTTTCCCTCTTTCCCGATTTAGCCCATCTTCGAACTTAACCTGCTCTAAGTTTTAAAATATATTTATGCCAAATTTCAAGAGTCTACCTCTTTTCGTTTGGACTGAATCGTGATTTCCACAGACGGACGGACATGCTCAGTTCGTCTTAGATTTCATCACTGATCAAGAATATAGTACATATTTCGATGCGTTACAAACGGAATGACAAAGTGAATATACCCTCCAAATTCTTTTTTGGAGGGTATAAAAATCTTAATTGATGCTTGAAGTTCACGTTAGTTAATAGATACTTTAAGGCTAACATACCTATGTTAAAATATTATATGCAAAAACAGTGCGTTAACTATTGCATACTTCAAATAATTTCACTTGTTAATACTGGCAACGTCATCATTCTCTCTTGTCTCTTTGTAGTTAACGATACAAAATAGTGAGTACTAATTCATCCTGATAGTCGGATGTTTTAACATTGCTTTGTATATTTTGAACATAAAATAAAATTTTTAATTTTTTATATGCAAAATAATATACATATATACTACAGAAAAAACAAAAACTAAAAATATTTATAATAGTGCAAAATAATAAATACGCCCTTTTTTGTTAAGGGTTTAAGCCGTTTATTTAAAAAACAACCATTCTTTACTTGTGTTTATTGCATCTACATCACTATAAATTTTATTGTTTTTACATTATGTGTGTTAATGCTTTGAATGATATTTACCGTCATACAAGCAGACAACAATACCAACCATTCAAAGAAAAGAGCATGGGTGGAAGTGGCAGAAATTTATATACATCACATATGCACATATGTATATATACATATATATATATATATATATATACATATATATGTATATATATATATATATATATATATATATATATATATACATATATATGTATATATATATATATATATATATATATATATATATATATACATATATATATATATATATTTGTATCTATATATATATATATATATATATATATATATATAGATATATATATACAACCACATGATCATTTTCTTTTTTTAAATTTCTTAAATTTTTTAGCTTCAACAGTTAATGTGTCGCGAGTCAACGCACAATAACACAGCTCAAAAATCAGTGGATGGCTACCAAAAATGTATTCTGTCTACTTCAATGGCTTGGTTTACCAATGTTACAATTTTCCTCACTGTTTCCTTGCTAAAACTGTACTTCTCTTTTATAAGTACGTGTCCGATAATAGCCCGCTATTTGGTTTATACGTTTTAAATAAAAATTACACATTGAATAAAATTTTCAAATCGAAATAAATAATTTTACCGATTCTGTTCATTAAATTTAATGTATCCATTTTTAATATAAAAATACACAAAACTGAAAGCTTTAATTAAAAGTTTGCACAAAACATTTGCAAAAAAAATATTTAACACCGCTTTAAAGTACATGAGTAGCTACTTTAAATTATTTGATGTTAACATCGGTTTACAACACGTGTGTTAAGCTAACAACCGTTTTTGCATGATAGTTTAAGGAATTTTGCTTAACAATGGTTTACCAGTCTGTGTCAAGTTTTTTTGCATAAGGCTGTTTGTGGTTAACGCGTCTATATTTAGAAAAAAATCTTTCGCTGATCTCTGGCAGCGACTTTATACAGGCAAAATGACGTCATCTGGTAACTTCGTGAAAGATCTGGTCAGGGTTGTTGTTGGTTGTGCTTTACTTAACATGTAGCTATATACCAGTGATGTCAGCCTCATACACAATTGTGGAAGCAAAACTCACATGTACGCTTACGCTCTTTTATTTTGAGAGCGTAAAATATAATTGTTTACTGAAAAACACTCTCATTCAGCGGGAAGTATCGCAAGTCCTGTTTTGAGGCCTCTAAACAGAAATAATATATTTATATAAATATATATATATATATATATATATATATATATATATATATATATATATATATATACAATACATATAAGAGGTTTGAAATAAGTTGGATCCACTGTATGTAGGTACATCTTTTCGAAAATTTCTTAAAGTAGCTTTTAAATTAATTCATAAGTAAGACTTTTTGTAAAAATTTTTTCTCTTGTATATAAACTAACCAAATGTTCAGCTTAAAAATGGAGAAATATTTTAAAATTAAATATCTGAGCACTTGGCAATTTTCGAAACCCTTTTTTACAACTTATAAAATTAGAAGATATTATTGGTAAATAAAAGGATACCCTTAGAAAAGGCCACTAGTTAGGCCTCGCAACCGCCCATTTCTCCCGCTGGGAATGTAAGAGATAAGAGTGATCTTACCAACACAATCACATTTGACATCACTGCTATATACGTGTGTTTGTATATATCACAATGCTGTCTTGTGTGTTTTGCTTATTGTAACCATGAGTGGTTGTATGTATGACTGTTCTGTGCTATGTGTGAAGTGGTTGTGTATATTTGCATACATGTTTAGCTTTTAACTTTTTGGCGTACTTTGAATACTTTGACAGAAATCGATGAGTTTTTCAAATTGTTTTAATTAATTTTTGTATTGTGTGTTCAGGAAAAATTAAATTATATACAAAAAAATTTTATAAAATAAATAAATTTAACATAAATAAATAAAATGGAGGACATACAATTGATTTAATATCCGTCAACAAAGTACTCATTGTGATAGCCTTTTCCGTCAGTACGTTCATGTCAGTTGAAAAAGGCGACCCATAACGCATGACGGATTCTATGTGTCTCGGCCTTAACTGCATCATCTCTTAGCATTGATGCTGCTAGGTTTATCTTTGCTGTTATCTACAGTTATTGTTACACAGTCTCAAATTATCTTGAATATTCTCTTCGATGTATCCGGAATATTTCATTTCCGTTAATTTGAATATTATCTATATTATGTTGGCCAGGGTTGCAATATTTTGATAACTAGAGCTGAGTTGATAGTGTTGGCAAGTACATATAGCCACATGGTCGTTATATATGAATCTAGTTTAAACTTTGTATCAATATTAATACCTATTCTGTCTGATGTAGTTTATAAACTGTTATCATGTCTTTTTATTTATTTAAAAAAAGTAAATATTTATATATCCATAAGCTATTGAGCCACTTAAAAAAAGGATCTCACTTACTTTTTATAAATATGAATATTGTACACATTAATAACTCTTCCGTCTGATTTAGTTGAACTGTTATTATCAGGTCGTTTTATTTTAATCTACTAATGGTGTAACTTTAAATAAACCGATTAAATAAAAACCTTGATTATTTATTAGTGCGCTTAATCTTTTAAAACAAAATCCGACTATTTGAATACCTTAATAATTATTAATTAATTGCTACAAAAGTGTATTTCTTGCAACCAAATAAATAACGCTGCACAATAATTTTTACTCAAAGTACAAACCAACAAATACTGTACAAATTTATTTAAAACGTTGTCCATCGATGTAATCAAATATCTTTTTATCTAACTTTTTCAATCATGAGCAATAATGTAATAATATGCATGCACATATTTTAGATCCGACAGTTTTCAACAAATTTGAGCTTGATACTATTCATTCGATTAGTGCATCTGAATGGCTAGATTTTACAAAACGAGGCAGTGAATCGAATAAACGAGAAATAAGGTATGATTTTGAGAATAATTTCAAAACGATTATTTTGGGTTGTATCTATTTTCAGCCTGGAATCAAATCTTGTTGCATCAAATATTGTTGTTAAAAATGGCACCATATCTCACGTTCAACTTTTGGACACTCTACCAAGCTCTGATGCCCGTAGAGACAGTGAACTGGCAGATGAAATACTGAAATCAATTTTATACGTATACAATACTAAATGCGCCCCTCAAAGTATTTCCGGGGATCATTGTGGAGCGATATTGAGGGATATTGAGCTCCCTAGAGAGAGTGAGCTCTTACAAAAATGCGAAAATACTATAAAGGATCGTAATAGTGGACATTATCCATTAAGACGTTTGCTACCACGCCATTACAAAGATGGGTTTTATAAGGTACGTTAAATAATTGCACTTCTATGATTACATTTTTAATATACTAATTCATTTTATGTATATATCTGAAGATGTTTTCAAATAGTTTGCCTCTGCCGTTAGCTATAAGTCGGGCACTCGGAACAAATTCATCAAAAGAAGACTTTTTCGACGCTTACCAAAGAAATCTTGCTGTAGTTCAATGGTCGCAGTTTGTGGCCAATGACTTAAATAAACCTGTAGTTACAACAATGAGTAAGTAATATTTTCAAAACAGAATAATACATTTTTTTAAAGATTCACTTGGTTTTGTAATGACTCTATATTATTGTTGTAAGTGTAGTAATATGGATATCATATAATTGTACCGTATTCCAAAAAGGCTAATATGCATATACATATGTACACATATGTCATGCATACACTAGGTATCCCAGAAAATTTCGTTTTGTTCAAAATAGATTACTTACTGAATTACTTTAGAGTGTTCCCAATTCCACCCGGACGTTTTTTCGATCGAAATTTTACAATCGATTTGAGGAAAATATATTATGTTTAATATGAGGTATAGATGCCCATTTTATAGCAATATTGTGGTGAGAGGAATTCACACATGCCGATTATTAATGCATTAAACACATTCACGACAGCAGGCTAACGACTACAACCTGTCAGAAATAGAATACATGTGTTTATATGGTAATAATTATTCTCACGGCAACACGGCAGGTTGTTGTCCGTGCTACTTTTGAAGCTGTAGTAAAAATAAACTAATTTTTATTTTTATAGGCGACAATCAGTGATGTTAACAGTACGGTAATTACCGTATTCTATGGTAATTTTGACTTCCGAACGGTAAGCAGATAATTTCTATATTTGTACGGTAATTTTAAAAAGTTTTAAATTTTAATTGTTAGACCCCAAAAATTTTTTTTTCATAATGTGTCTACCAGGGCGAATTCATAACTGTGTTAATAGATCTGTTTTGTGACAGCCCAAAAATAAATTCTTCACTGCAAATTCTCTTGCGACTACATATATCTCAGTAAAAACATCAAAAAGTACGGTTTCATTACAACTATGCAAAATAATGCCAATTGTAGTTAAATTCTATACGTTTCTTATTATTAATTTTGTACCAGACCTTGCGTAGTTTTACCTAAAAACCGGTAACTTTTTTGGTGCTGTACGAAAATCGAAACAAAAAAGTTTACATCACCGGCGACAATAAATAAATTAGTGCTGCCAACACAGTGAAACATCTTAAATAAATAAGCGTTTAAAAATATTTTCAAACTGGTCAAGAATAAGAACTATTTTGTAAGTTTAATTTATTTTTTTGGTTATAACTTCTAGAATGTGGGGCGAATATAAACGATATGGGTATCATTACAAAGTACTCCAAAATGTATTTCTATTGTTAGACATACTTTTCAAATTTAATCACCAATTGCAAGTATTATTAAATTTTCAAATTTTTTTTATCTTACTTTTCAAGTAAAAATTCAATTATGTTGAAAAAAGCTCGAGTCAACGACATTTAAACTCTAATTTTGTATATACTTGATAGCCGTAATCGATAAAAGACGTGTGTTAGCTCACAAATGAATTAACTCATAAACTAATTTTCATAGTGCCATAACAAAAAAGGACATCAAAATGTATTTATTACAAATTCAGGAACAATAAAGAGCTATGAACAAATAAAGTGTTTTTATTATTAATTTTCTTTCGATTTATAAATAAATTTAGAATAAACGACAAGTATTGCTAGCGGCACATGTAGCCATGTAGTCGGTAGCCTGCTGTCGTGAATGTGTTTAAGGCATAAGTCCGATGCACACGCAGAGCTGCAGGAAATTTTTCGTGAAAAATCATCAAACTTTCCAAAATAAATGGCAAAAAATCGGCATTAATTAAAAAAGTTATTTTCACATATGGCCAAGGCCACAGAAAAGGGGAATTCAATGAAATTTTTTTTTATTATCTAGTACTTTTGTAACTGTCATTTGTTTGTTTACACTCCAAAGCCTCCCAAAACACAGAGAGTACATTTGTGAATATAAATAAATATCAAAATTTTTGAGCATAAAGTTGCAGTTTACCGTTCGTATTAGAAATGAGTGATAATATCGCACCAGTTAAAAAGGTAATAATAATTGATTAAATCAAAATTTCTTTATGAAATTTTCAATCGTTTTATGAGATAATAATGTACTTAACTGATTTAATTTAATATTTACGTGAAAATATTATTTGGAACCATTTTCGATGGCTTTGATTTGAATCCAAAATTTTCTTGTGACGTTCCAGTTTTTTTATGAAAAAGTTTTTTTAAGCAAAGTCTAACTCATATAGACGTTGTAAAAATTAAATTTTTTTGATGTGTTTTCTGATAAGAATATATATAAAAATCGGGAAAAATATTGCCAAAATTGTTGTAATTATCCACCAAAATACGGTGATGTTCCATTCTTTTTCTTTAGAAAAAAACATGTGTTATTTAATTATTAAATCCATTAACATTATTACAGGCAAACCTGAGCAAAGCTCAGAAAAATCGTAATTACCTAGAAAAATTAAAAGCCACTGGTAAGTACGAAGAATACAAAAAGCATAAAGCTGATAAACTGCGAGAACGACGTCAGAGGGAAAAAATACGGGGGGAGAAATTCCCGCTTAAGCAAATTAAACAAATATTGGTTGATCGGCGTCGCACTGGTAGTGAACTAAAAAGAATTTTTAATTAGTAAAAAAAACAACGTCAATTGCCTTTTTAGTTACTTTTATTTATAAAAAAAAAAATTAAATTTCCCAACCCTGGAAGCGAAATTTAAAATTTTTTAAAATATTTTAAAATTTTCTTTATCAATGCAAATCTTCATGAGGTATAAAGTAGTTTTGTTTAAGAAAAACTCGAATTTTGCAACCATTTTGGTTATAACATGTACTACAAAATATTGCATGTACCAAAAAAAAATTAATTTTTCCAACCCTGGCAACGAAATTAAAATTTTTTTGTTTATTTTTATCAGTATAAAGTAGTTTTATTAAAGAAAAATTGCAAATTTTTTACCATTTTGGTAACATTCATGTACCATAAAATATTGCACTTGTCCATCCCTGGATTCTTCAAGAAAGATTCCAAATTAAAATAATCTGGAATTACTTCGCATGGTAAAGGGTGCATTGATGGGATTGGTGCGATAGTTAAAACTATTGTTCGGAAGCACATCAGGGGGCAAATTACGGCACTCGATATCGAACGAAATTTGTATTTAAATTGTATGGAAATTTCGATCGATATCGAATGCGGTAATTTGGCCCCAGAGCTCGCGACTGTATCGTAAATAATTCGTCTCAGTTTGTTCCAGCGTTTAATCGCACATTATCGCAAATTATAGTCGAGGAAGTGATAATGACTTCGAGACAATAAACAATGATTTAAAAACCGCTGATATTTATACTCATGCTAAAACTGTGCGTGAGATCTCGAATGCACACCAAATTCAAATCATTGATGAAAGCATAATTACCCTTCTCTTGAAGGATACAATTAATTAATTATTTACCTACTCTTTTCTTTTTATTTTCATTTCAGTTTCTATTTTACTTTACAACTTTATGAGAAAATAAGTTAACTTAATATTGTTTTTGAAAGAATTTACGTACCTACTGAATAGTATAATCAAAAATGAAGTGATGTTTTTTTTATACAATAAAAAATAAACGATTTATTTTATTTTTTAAGTAAATTTTGGTGTTTTATTAATTCACATTGGCCGTTTTGCATTTCTACTAAGTGAGAGAACTTTATGTGTTGTTCTAGTCTTTTTTTTTTTGGTGACGTTCCAGTCTTGCATTTTTGCATCCAAAACAACTATAAATGTAATTTTTTATATATTTTTGTGCTTAGAGTTTTCTTTGATATTTCACCTACGATATGTTAGAGGGAAACGTGTCCAAGTTTTTGAAAACATTACGAAATTTTGGAAAATGTTGTAAAAGCTCTTAGACCACTTCTCTTTTAGTGTGACGTTCCAGTTAACTTCAAATGGCTGTAGCTTTCAAGCCCCATGAAATAGAAGCAAATTTATTTGCGCCAAAGTTATAGCCGGATAATATATTTTGAGTGAACATAGGTTATCGCTAGTTTTTTACTTTGTTCATCAAATACACGTCGAAAATTTCGCAAACTGGTGACGTTCCAGTTCATGGCCTTGGCCATATAAACACTTTTTTATTAAAGAAAACAAAAACAATTCAATATAATTTATTATATAATATAATTTTTTAATCTTGTACAGATCAATGACTAATCTGGACGTATATAATACTGCAACAAAAATTCATATCAAATACAAGTGGAACTACCTAAAAAAATATTTTCTCAAATTGTGCGAAAATACAAAAAGTAGATTTATCAAGTTTTGAAAAAATCCTCTTAAATTTAACAACAACAAAAAACAAGTAGAAGTGCTATATTTGTTCTTCCTAAATAATAAAATAGTTTTAATTAGCAAAAACAGCAACGTCGATTGCCTATTTGGTTACTTTTATATATTTCAATATCCCACCCCTGGAAACGAAATTTAAATTTTTTTTCCAATGCAACTCTTAATGAGGCATGAAATAGTTTTATTTAAGAAAAATATTTGTAACCATTTTGGTCACTTTCATGTAGCACAAAATATTGCAGTTATCCAACACTGGAATCTAAATTTTGATTTTTTTTTTAATTTTTGATACCCATTATGTTTTTCCTGAACTAAAAATTGCTTTAATGAGTAAAAAACCGACGTTAGTTGATTTTTGGTTACTTTTATGTATAAAAAAAATTTCAATTTCCCATCCCTGGAAGCGAAATTAAAATTTTTTTTACCAGTCCTAGTCTTCATTAGTTATAAAGTCGTTTTATTTAAGAAAAACTTAACATTTGCAACCATTTTGGTCACTTTCATGTACTACAATATATTGCATGTACCAAAAAACTTTAAACTTCCCAACCCTGGATTCGAAATTATGATTTTTTTTGGAAATTTTTGATACCAATTTTGTTCTTCCTAAAATATAAAATAGTTTTAGATAGCAAAAAAAACAACGTCAATTGCATTATTGGTTACTTTTAAATATAAAAAAAAAATTATTTCCCCATCCCTGGAAGCGAAATTTTAATTCTTTTAAATTTTTTATCAATGCAAATTTTCATGAGGTATAAAGTAGTTTTGTTTAAGAAAAATCAAAATTTTGCAACCATTTTGGTTATTACATGTACTACAAAATATAGCATGTACCAAAAAAAACTTTCATTTTCCCAACCCTGGAAAAGAAATTTTTATCAGTGCAACGCTTCTGGAGGTATAAAGTAGTTTTATTTAAGAAAGATTTAAAATTTTTGACCATTTTGGTCACTTTCATGTACCATAAAATATTGCATTTGTCCAACCCTGGATTCGAAATTTAGATTTTTTTTAATTTTTGATACCAATTTTGTTCTTCTAAAATTATAACACAGTTTTAGTTAGCAAAAAAAACAACATGAGTTGCCTGTTTGATTACTTTCAAGTATAAGACAAATTCAATTTCCCACCCCTGGAAGCAAAATTTGAATAAAAAAATTTTTTTTTGGCAAATGCAAATCTTTATGACGTATAACGATGTTTTGTTAAAGAAAAACTTAACATTTTTAGCAATTTTAGTTACTACATGTTACATGTACTACAAAAACGTAATGGGCCGAAACAAAATTTTTAATTTCCCATCCCTGGAAAAAAAAATTGTTTTGTTAGTTTTTAATAGACCATTGAGGCTTCTTAAAGCACGAAATAGGTTTAATTTACAAACATTAAAAAAATAAATAATTTTTGTTATAAATTTTGCGTCGAGAAATAGGTGTAAGCTTTCCAGCTTTAGAACCGTACTTCGGATCTTTTTTCTCTATTTAACTTAATTTCCAGTGCCAACGGTCCAAGAACGAAGCTTCTAGCTCTTCTGGGGGCTTGGGAAAACCGATTTCACGTACAGACGGACATCGTTCAATCGTCATCGCTATTCATAAGGATCTAGAATATACATATATACTTTATGGGGTCCCATGTGCATATCGAAGCAATTACACACGGAATGACAAACCTATATATACCCATTCACTTTTTTGTGAAGGGTATAAAAATAAAAAAAAATTTCCAGGGATGGGAAATTAAAAATTTTTTTCGGCCCATTCCGTATTTGGTAGTACATGTAGTAACTAAAATTTGTTACAAATTTTAAGTTTTTCTTTGACAAAACCTCTTAATACGTCATGAAGATTTGCATTGGCCAAAAAAAAAATTTTTAATTCAAATTTTGCTTCCAGGGGTGGGAAATTGAATTTATTTTATACGTGAAAGTAATTAAACAGGCAACTGATGTTGTTTTTTTTTTGCTAACTAAGCCTGTCTTATAATTTAGGTATCAAAAATTCAAAAATATAAAATTAAATTTCGAATCCAGCGATGGACAAGTGCAACATTTAATAGTACATGCAAGTGACCAAAATGGTTAAAAATTTTAAATTTTTCTAAAAAATAATACTTTATACCTCATGGAGCGTTGCACTGATAAAAAAACAAAAAAAAATAAAATTTCGCTTCCAGGGTTGGGAAAATTAAAGTTTTTTTGGTACATTCAATATTTGTTGTACATGTAATAACCAAACTGGTTATAAATTTGAGTTTTTCTTAAATAAAACTACCTTATACCTCATGAAGATTTGCATTAATAAAAAGAAATAAAAAAATTTAAATTTCTCTTCCAGGGTTGGGAAATTGAAATTTTTTATACATAAAAGTAACCAATTGGCAAATGGCGTTGTTTTTTTCCAAATTTCCAAAAAAATCAAAATTACGAATCCAGGAATGGACAAGTGCAATATTTTATAGTTCAAAATGGATGAAAATTGCAGTTTTTCTTAAATAATACTACTTTATTCCTCATAAACAGTTGCATTGGTTAAAAATAAAACAAACAAAAAATTAAAATATCACTTCCAGGGTTGGGATGTCTAAAGTTTTTTTTGTACATGCAAAATATTGTAGTACATGAAAGTGACCAAAATTGTTGCAAATTTTAAGTTTTTCTTAAATAAAACGACTTTATACCTAATGAAGACTAGGATTGGTAAAAAAGAATTAATTTCGCTTCCAGGGATGGGAAATTGAAATTTTTTTATTCATAAAATTAACCAAAAAGGCAACTAACGTCGGTTTTTTACTAATTAAAACTACATTTTAGTTCAGGAAAAAAATCAAAATTTAGATTCCAGAGTTGGATAACTGCAATATTTTGTAGTACATGAAAGTGACCAAAATGGTTACAAATATTAAGTTTTTCTTAAATAAAACTATTTCATGCCTCATTAAGAGTTGCATTTTTAAGAAAATTTAAATTTCTTTTCCAGGGTTGGAAAATTGAAATATATAAAAGTAACCAAATAGGCAATTGACGTTGTTGTTTTTGCTAATTAAAACTATTCTATAATTTAGGAAGAACAAAATTGGTATTAAAACCTTAAAAAATCAAAAATTTCGACTCCGGGGTTGAACAAATAAAATATTTTATGGTACATGAGAGTGACCAAAAAGTTTAAAAATTTAAATTTTTTCGTCAAGTAAAACTATGTTACATCTTTTAATTAAACCTACTTCCTGTTTTAGCAAGAAAGAAAGAATAATTACATCTGTGAAGGGTATTTAAGATTCGGCACAGCCGAATATAGCACTTTTGCTTGTTGGTATTAATTTTGCGTCGAGAAATAGGTGTAAGCTTCCCAGCTCTGGAACCGTATTACGGATTTTTCTTAATTTCAATACCACTCTATTTAAGTTCATTACCAATCCAACGGTCCAAGAACGAAGTCTCTAGCTTTTCTGGGGGCTTGTGAAACCCGATTTCACGTACAGACAGACGGACATCGCTTAATCGTCATCGCTATTTATAAGGATCCAGAATATATGTATATACTTTATGGGGTCCCATGTGAATATCGAAGACATTACACACGGAATGACAAATCTATATATACCCTTTCACTTTTTTGTGAAGGGTATAAAAATGTATTAACCTTTATGTCTACAACCAAAAAATTTCCGTTAAACATACAACCATGATACCCGGGTAAGTCGTACACTTTGCAAGGAAATTTCTTCAGATGAAACCTCTATTTTTTGTTTTTCTCATCAAATTGAATGATTTACATCCGTTATTATGAAAAAAACATCGTCGTTTATAACTAGGTGACTACGAATTTCTGCATGCTTTTAAAAAGGGGATTCCCATTGTTTATCTTAGCTCATATGTTTAAACTATAAAGGAGAGTGTACACGACATCGTAAAGACAATTTGTTAGCAAATCAAATTAGTTTTTATTTGCACTTGTAATTTGAGGTGTGATTGCAGAAACACAAAAACTTTTTGATTTGATAAAAAACCCAATAAATTGATTCATACATTTATTTATTAATTAATAAAGGTTAGTTTGACATACACACATACATATGTGCACAAAGTATATAAAAATGTATTTTTAAGTTTTTAATAACTTGTAGATTAAAAACAGTAATTTGTATAATGGCTGATGGTGAATGGTTAACTCCCCGCCAATTACGTGGGCTCAGCCTCGAAAAAAGAGAGCAACACATAAATCGAAAATTAGAAGAAATGTTGGAAACTGATAGTGAAGATGAACAAGAAATATTTGGACAGATATTAGCAGATGAAGAGGGTGACGGGAATAATTCAACAATTGATGATTAAGATATTGAGGAATTACAGTTATCAGAATATACACCTGCTGATGAGACGGATTCGGAAGCAGAGTATAGTGATCCAGTGGAATCTTCTGCATTAAATTATACAGCAAGAGACGGCACAATTTTGTCGAATCAACCACCTGAACTACGTAGGATTTTGTCACATAATATTCTCCGATCTCCAAATACTGGGCCAACTTCTAAATCAGCAAATATAAGTATAATAAAAACGTTCAAATTAATAATGTCTGAGGAAATATGTGATATAGTAGTTCGAGAAACAAATAGAAAAGCAAAGCAGTGTTACGAACAAAGGCAAAAAGAAAACCCCAAAACACCAACGCCTGTTTGGAAACCTCTTTCAACTTCGGAGTTTAATGCCTATCTTGGAATACTTTTGAAGGCTGGAGTGACACATTCTAATTTTGTCCATACAACTGATTTATGGAAAACTTATTCCCATCCTTTATATTGTGCTTCGATGGGCCTTCAACGTTTTTGGTCTATAAGCCGTTATATCAGATTTGATAATGGTGGTACACGCCAGCACCGTAAAGAAAGTTATAAGGCAGCAGCCATATCTGACATATTTCTGATGCTGAATAGAAACCTTCAGAACAACTATGTGGCAGGAGTCAACATAACTGTTGATGAGCAACTTTATCCCTTTCGTGGTGGCACAGGATTCACTCAGTATATTCCTTCAAAACCTGCGAAATATGGGATAAAGGTTTGGTGGGTTTGTGATTCTCTTACATCTTATCCACTCAGTGGACAGATATATACTGGCTTGGCGCCTTCTGGAGAAAGGGAAAAAAATCAGGGTGAACGAGTAGTCAAAGATTTGTGTTGCAACCGTTTTCGTGGAAGTGGACGAAACATCGTCTGTTACAACTTTTTTACAAGTTACAATTTGGCCTCTTCTTTGATGTTGGACTATAACTTGTATATCTTGGGCACCGTGAACAAAAGACGAACATTTGTTCCGGTTGAATTTTCTAATCCCCAAAGAAGAGAAGTAGAATCTTCAGTCTTTGAATTTAGCAACAACATTAGTATGTGCTCATATATCCCGAAAAAAAAAAACAAATCGGTTGTGCTACTATCTACATCTCATTATAATACCGAGGTTGGAGGTGAAAAAAAGAAGCCAGTAATGATACTGGATTATAATAAAAGCAAAGGTGGAGTTGACAACATGGATAAATGTCTGGGCGAATATACGACAAAGAGGAGAACAAATAGATGGCCCTTAGCGTTTTTTTATAATATTATTGACGGGGCTGCATCTGCAGCTTTTGAAATCTATATGGAGAATAATCCCAGCCTTAAATCCTCAACGAGCCGAAGAAGACTGTTTCTTCAAAATTTAAGTACACAGTTAGCTATGAACGCAATTCAGAGCCGCTCAGAAAATAATCAAATTATGAGAAATTTTTCATTTCGCAGTGGAATTGAATGCATGTTGGGCCAAACAGTAAAGTCTTATAATGTTACTGAACCAGAACGTGTTCAAGAAGAACGCGACGCTTCTGGCAGAAAAAAGCACAAAGGAAATTGCTACATGTGTGAAAAGAGGAGATCAACAAGAAAATCTTGGAAGGAATATAAAAAACCAGTTTGTGTTCAGCATTCGGAGGATGTAACTTTTTGTCATCTATGTGCAAAGTAGAAAAAAAATCGATACAAAAAACAATAGCCCAATTCACAATCCTGTGCAAATGGTCTTGCATTATAGCATTTGCAAATTGAGAGAGTATTTGAGAACATTTTCAATGTATTTTGTTGGTGTAGAGTACAATTATTTTGCTCATGCTACGATGCTAGACTACTTGCTCGAGATTGTGAACTGGGCTAATATAATTATTTATACGTATAAATGTATGTACAATGTACATACACAAAAACTGATTCTAAAATATTTTTATTTACGTGTGTAATTTTTATTAATATTAAAATGGTAAAATAAAGCTTGAATTGGTTTAAATTATACATTAAAATAATTATGTACATTTTTTTGGACTTTGAATCAAAAAAGTTTTTGAATTGTTCTTTGCTTACCCGGGTATGTCGAATGTATGTTTAAGGGGTAAATCTTAAAAACTTCTTGTACATTTTTTCCAAAGAGAAAAAATATTTTTAATTATTTCTTTAGATGTTGAAAAACCATATTTTAGGCACATATTAAAATTTTCAAGTCATTATCTTATCAGATAGCGAAAATATTTTGAACGGAATATGAAAAACTTACCCAGGTAGGTGGTTGTAGACATAAAGGTTAAGAGCGTAAGTATCGCAAAAGTATAAAATTATTGGGTCACTTTTATATTCTCTGTTAAAAAACTACCAAAATTAACACTTCTAGAAAATAATAACATCATTATGAAACTTAACACTGCTGTTAAAAGTTTTTGAAGTACAACGAGTAGGAACATAAAATTTGAGGAACTTATTTTTCTTATGTTCTCATTTTTGTATGTTCCGTAATTACCAGGGCTGTGGAGTCGTGAAAAAATAGTTGCGACTCCGACTCCAGCCGCCGAAATTTTTAAAGTACGACTCCGACTCCGACTTCAACTCCAATGCTCAAAACTATAATATTTTGCAATTTTTTGCAAAAATTTTATTTTTTGTGGAAAAAAGGAGTTTTTGTGAATAAATATTAATATGTATTAAAAATGCAATTATGGATCAAAATCGGTGCACTAACGATTGTTTGAAATTTTTCCTTTAATGAGCACTATTTTACCAAACAATTCAGCATTAATTTGTAAAAAACAAACAACTTTTTTTCGCGAAATCTCAAACTTCAATCCCGTTTAGAGGTCCATAAGTACCCTCCAAAAAAAAAAGTTGTTGAATATTTCATAATCAGCACAAAATTCCCCTGCTAATGATTAACGCGATTCAATCATCGGGACACCCTAATGTCCATACACATTTAGCATTGGAGTTGGAGTCAGACTTTCTTTCAAAAAAACTGAAAAATAATCCAAAATTAATTTGCATTTTTTTTCAGTAACAACAACGTGTGTTCTAATGTGTGTTTTTATATACGTCGTTAGTGCTGAAAATTATTATAATAATAAACATTTGAAGTTACCTTGTTTTTTTGTAAAAAAAAATTTAAATGGTCAATATTTAAAAAAAAAATTATAATAGCGTTAAAAATTACTGAATTTGGCATCATTAACTCAAATCCGATAAAAATGGATCAATTTAACATTTTGTTTTTTAAATACTTTAATTATTTTTATTAATTCTTTTAATAATATCAACAAAATTAATAATTCAAATTAAATAAACTAAATAATAATTCATTAAAAAGATTAAGTCAATTTCTGTAAAAAGGCAAATATTTGAAAATAGAAAATATTAAAAAAAAAAAATTCGCAGAATTTTTATTATGAAAAATATTTAAAAAATTCTTTGTCGGAGTCGCGACTTTTTTTAGCGACTCCAACTCCGACTCCGGCAAAAACAGTGCAACTCCGACTCCACAGCCCTGGTAATTACTGAACAAGTACGAAGGCGCCTACATACACGTTGGTATATGTCCATCAAACCTTCTCTTCTCTTCATTACTCGCGTTTTGGTCGAATGTCTTGACTTATCCGAAATCTTATTCGTTGCAGACCCTTAATGAACACAGACTAAGGAACATCGGAATTTAGTTCACACCTACAACAACAAAGCAATTGAATTGTTACTTTACTACATTCCAATTTTTTTTTATATTTACGTCCTGTCACTTTGTATCATACATGTATATACGTATGTATGTGTGTATGATTATGAGAAATCTTTTTTTTACCTTAGACCAGAACGTAAGGGATGACCCCTATATATGCAATGCATTGCGCCGGAACTGAAAACGAGGGGATAGTATTGAGTGAACAGATTAGGAAAGATGAGAAGATAAACAGCTTTGTTTGTAGCTATTTCAAACTTTTTTTGTACTTCGCCGGCTAATTTTTGCTACAGGGCCGACGACAATAAAACCCTTGTTATGGTTGTCCTCTTCACTTCTTAGTAAAACAGATTTGTGGTTGTTGTTGCATATTCTTTGAACAATGTAATCAAAGCAAAAAATAAGAATTAGATAATAATATTACATACCACACTATTATTAAAAAATCAGCATTTTTAGGGGTAAAATCGGCAAATTGAAATTTTTGATGTAAAAAATCTCCAAAATGTCAATAAATCGGCATTTCTGGGATGCTGGCCACACGGAATGCTGTCGCCTTATATAACATTCACGTACAAACAGTTTTCACAATAAGTACTTTGTTGACGAATATTGAACCACTTCTTTGTTCACCATTTTATTTATTCAATTTATATTTATTTATTTTTTTAACGTAAATTTTTTTATATTAGTTTGGTAAACTATACGACGTACATAAGTCAAAAGTTGGCCAATTTTCGTACTTTGCGTTGACGCAGCAGTACAGAATGTGCCAACGCTCAAAAGAAAGCACACATGTATTTGTTTCAACTTATTTGTCATAACGTACGACGGATTCTGTGTGCCGCGGATTTCACCCAACTTCTTTTAGTTATACAGAAGACAAATATTTAACGAAAACAAGGAATATGTCATTAAAAGACATTGTGAATTCTTTCATATGATATGAATAAGTTTGCTGGTAGCGAAAGAAAAAGCTTTTCAAATAAGCATGAGCATATTTATTCTAAAATAATTAAACAGCATCGGAAGAAGTTGACGTCATTAAATTTAAAACATATATTATTACCATGAAGCTGTCATTAGATTATAAATGTGGAGGATTTTATTACTATTGTACAAGAAATCAGTTTCACTCTCATTTGTAAAGAAGAATAGCACAACATCGGAAATTAAATTTAAAGTGCGTAGAGGATACTTCTTTTTATACCCTTTACAAAAAAGTGAAAGGGTACATATAGGTTTGTGATTCCGAGTGTAATTTCTTTGATATCAATATAGGACCCTATAAAGTATATATTCTGGATCCTTGTGAATAGCAATGACGACTGAGCGAAGTCCGTCTGTACGTGAAATCGGTTTTCCCAAGCCCCCAGAAGAGCTAGAAACTTCGTTCTTGGACCGTTGGACTGGAAATGAAGTTAAATAGAGAAGAAAGATCCGAAGTACGGTTCTAGAGCTGGAAAGAACAAAACATCGTTATACGTCATGGAGATTTGCATTTGTCAAAAAAAAATTTTTTAATTCAAATTTTGCTTCCAGGGGTGGGAAATTGAATTTTCTTATACTTGAAAGTAATCAAACAGGCAACCCATGTTGTTTTTTTTGCTAACTAAAACTGTGTTATAATTTTAGAAGAACAAAATTGGTATCAAAAATTAAACAAAAAATCGAAATTTCGAATCCAGGGTTGGACAAATGCAATATTTTATAGTACATGAAAGTGACCAACATGGTTAAAAATTTTGAATTTTTCTTAAATAACACTACTTTATACCTCATGAAGAGTTGCATTGTTAAAAAACACAACAACAAAAATTAAAATTTCACTTCCAGGGTTGGGAAGTTGAAAGTTTTTTTGGTACATGGTATATTGTAGTACATGAAAGTGACCAAAATGTTTACAAATATTAAGTTTTTCTTAAATATAATTATTGTATGCCTCATTAAGAGTTGCATTGGTAAAAAAACAAAAAAAATTAAAATTTCGTTTCCAGGGTTGGGAAATTGAAATATTTTTTCTGCATAAAAGTAACCAAGAAGGAAATTGACATTTTTGTTTTTGCTAATTAAAACTGTTTTATACTTCAGGAAGAACAAAATTGGAATCAAAATCTTAAAAAATCAAAACTTCGACTTCTGGGATGGACAAATGAAATATTTTATGGTACATGAAAGTGATCAAGAAGTTTAAAAATTTTAATTTTTTTGTCAAGTAAAACTATGTTACATCTTTTAATTAAACCTACTTCCTGTTTTAGCAAGAAAGAAAGAGGAATTACATCTGTGAGGGGTATTTAAGATTCGGCACAGCCCAATATAGCACTTTTACTTGTTTTATTTTCATTTTCACTGAAGGGTATAAATAAAATAATTGATTTGACAGGTTTGAGTAATCGATTGATTCCTCAGTACTGAGCAATCAACTGATAAGTCATATGTGTCTACATACTGATACAAAATAGCACTAGAGTGAGCAGTTGAGCTATATTTTCTAATGTCGACAGAATTAATTAGTACGACATAGATGGAAGCTCACATGTATACACTTGTTTACATCAGTTTTTCCATATTTCTCTTAAGAAAATGATAGCAAGTTTTGTATAGGCAATGAGGTATTAAGCCCTCAGCATTATCAAACAAAAGACTAGTCAAATGTTCGGTAGTGTTCTTGTAACCAGTTGGTTGCTACATGTATATTGCATGTACCAAAAAAACTTTAATTTTCCCAACCCTGGAAGCGAAATTTCAATTTTTAGTTATTTTTTATCAGTGCAACGCTTCATGAGGAATAAAGTAATTTTTTTTTAAAAAAATTTCAAAAAAACATGACTTTCATGTATAAAAAGAAATGCAATTTCCCACCCCTGGAAGCAAAATTTGAATTAAAAATTTTTTTTTGCCCAATGCAAATGTTCATGATGTATAAAGAGGTTTTGTTAAAGAAAAACTTAAAATTTTTAGCAATTTTAGTTACTACATGTACTACAAAATACGGAATGGGCCGAAAATTTTTTTTTTTTAATTTTCCATCCCTGGAAAAAATTTTGATTTTTGTTTTAATTTCTAATAGACTATTGAGGCTTCCCAAAGCAAGAAATAGGTTTAATTTACAAACATTAAAAAAAAATTGATTTTTGGTATAAGTTTTGCGTCGAGAAATAGGTGTAAGCTTCCCAGCTCTGGAACTATTTCAATGGCACTCTATTTAAGAACGAACTCTCTAGCTCTTCTGGGGGCTTGGGAAAACCGATTGCACCTACAGACAGACGGACATCGCTCAATCGTCATCGCTATTCATAAGAACCTAGAATATATATACTCTATTGGGTTCCATGTGCATATCGAAGAAATTACACACGGAATGACAAACCTATGTATACCCTTTCACTTTTTTGTGAAGGGTATAAAATCAAGAATGAAATGTAATATAGAATATTATATTTCAATATTTATAATTAAAAAATAAAACATTAGAAAATTAAATATTAAGTTTAACAGCTACTTCATTACTCGATTTCTTTGTTGATGCAAGAGGATGAGAATGTCTAAAATGAAACAAACAATATTAAGCAAATGAGTTTTAGCTAGAATAAATATTATCTGAGCTTACCTTCATTTCTGGATTTTCGGTACGATATTTTTTTACTTTACACAAAATATAGGATCTGGCATTTGTGCTATTATTCTGTGATTTGTGATATGTGCGCCCGCGTGATAAGTATATCAATGAACCCGTTTGCTGGCCGGGAAATATATTGGAAATCACCAATAGGTACCTATAAAAACAATTTATTGTCATTACAACTTTTATTTGCATCTTTAAGCAATATACATACATATGTACGTACATATCATATTTAAGTTTAAAAATATACGAGTTTATTTTTCTTGGACCGCATTCTTTGTTGCTTCAAGGAATTATAATGGCTAAAATAAAAAAAAAAACAGCCACCAATATTAGTGAAATGATATTTACCTACAGAAAATTTTAACTAATCTTACCTTTACTTCTCTATTTTCCATGCGATGGTTTCCCAGCATAACACAAATCACAGAACATTGATTAATTTGTTCATCTGGGTGCTGAGTTAATCGCCGAACTCCATATTGGTTAGCACTTCACCTACAAAAATAACCTTTTATTTTGTGTAACCCCACACTGAGTCATGATATATTGTGTTGAATTCTTCTGATCAGCATTAGTACATGGTTGTGTCATATATTTTGACAAAAACAAACAACATATAATTAATAAAAACAAAATCATCAACAAAATCGATTGAGTGTATTTAACAAAGAAAATAATATAATTAATGTGGAAGATATGCTTATCACAAAAAATCCGATGCGTATCAGTTTCAAAAATAAATATATTAAAACTCTATACAACTGTTTAAAGCATTGATGGCAATTTAATATGTTTATTTTATTGGCCTTCGTGTTGAAAAAGTACGCAAATTAATTAAATGGTACAAAAAGGCATCAGAAACACCACCATACACAACTAATAGGATGAGTCATCCCTTGCCATATATGTATATTAGAGTTGTACGGCTCCTGAAAGAATTAATTCAATTGAATCATTCATTCAATTGAGCAAGGTGAATCTTTCACTTTACTGAACGTTTTTAGCTTTTTTCTTTCACTTCTTCAGTTGATTCAGTTGTTTCATTGAATCTATTTCTTTCAGTAGCTCTTTTCTTTCACTTCTTTCAGTTGTTTCAGTAGCTCTTTCCTTTCACTTGTTTCAGTAGCTCTTTTCTTTCACTTCTTTCAGTTGTTTCAGTAGCTCTTTTCTTTCACTTCTTTCAGTTGTTTCAGTTGATGCAGTGATTCAGTTGTTTCAATTGCCTCATTGAATCTGTCTCTTTCAGTAGCTCTTTTCAATGCTTGTAGGTCAAAATCTATATGAAAAAAAGGAATTATTTCACTCAATGCAGATACACACATGGTGTGGCGCTTTATATTATTGAAGCTGCCAGATGAAAATTTTTAAACAGCACTGCCATGATACATATTTCAGTACTTATTAACTTGGTGCGTATATATACATATATAAACATATACATAAATTAACTGAAAAAAATCTCCAAAATACAACGGTAAATAGAAAATATTACTTTATTAAAATAGGTTCGAAAGCAAAATATTTAAAATCACTTAAATATTTATCTAGTTATTACTTATGTTCAATAAATGTGTTTTATATTACATATTAAGGAAAAAATAAAAAGGCATAAATGGTTGTTGTATTAGCTAGTCTGATTCTTTCATGACCTTTTCATTTCATGAATTATGGCTGAGCTAAGGAATCAACTGAGCTAGTGAATGAAATGATTGAATTAATTCAGTAAAGTGAGCGGAGCGGAAAAGAGCGCTCACTCAAAAGAGCTGTTTTGTACAACTCTAATATATATAATTAACTGTAATATGTACATATTAAATGTTTTGTTATATTGTACAAATGTTATATTTACGTACAAACGAGTGTTTAATACTTCTGCAACGACCAACAGACATGCGATATTTCATTGAGAATAAAACATATATTTAGAAAGTTAAACATATAAAATGCGTATATCATGTTTTTATACATATTTATCAACTAAACATATAAAAAGAGGAGTAAGTACCAAAAAAGGTCTGTTATGCCCCATTCTCATTCAACATACATACATCCCATCACTGTCTATGACTGTCACGTAACCTTAGAAAAAAATTAAATTTTCTACAGGTTGCGACGTTACGGCAACATTTCATTAAAGTCAATTAAGCGTTTTCACAGCTTGCCATATTAGATTTTGGATCAGCTGACACATTTACCTTACATTTGCGATGTAAACGTTCGGCTAAATGAGCCTTAACAGCAACCTCCTTCGTCGGTTCTGTAGCAAAAAATTAGCCGGAGAAGTATGTACAAAGGTTGAAATAGCTACAAAAAATTTTTATCTTCTCATCTGTCCCCTCAACACTATGCCCTCGTTTTCAGTTCCGGCGCATTGCATTGCGTATATAAGGGTTATTCCCTGAGTGCTGGTCCAAGAAAAAAAAAATAATATACTTACTACATTTATTGGCACCCATAAGGAATTTTCGAATTGTTTCATGGGATGTACCGTCTGGTTTTATGCCTCTAGAGCAGGGCAACTCAATCCTTACACTCAGGAAACGAGTACCAATCGGATTTTTTTCACATATTCACATACGCCACCCGAACAGTAACGAAATTCACATCAATGAGGGAAGAGAAAATAAAAATTTTATTCATAGACAACAACAAATGCATGACTAAATTTTCAACCCGCCTTGCCATCGTTCGATTTTTTTGTATTCTTGGATGGATGAATTTATATATATTATGCTTCTTAGTAATTTTGTATGATATAAAAATGGTTTTATAATATTTTATATCTTCATTGGAAGATAGTATTGTCTATAATAGAATTTTTTAATATAAGCCTTATGAAAATTTTCTACAGAGGAAAATGTTTTTCAAATCGAAAGAAATGTTATTATTTCTCAGCTGTACGAGTATTTTAAAAATTTTGGTTCATTATTTACATTTACAGTTTTATTTCCGAATTTTCTTATCATATTTTAGAAAATGATATTTATTTATTTTTCATTAGCTCATAGCTATTTTTATGCAGCAAAATAAATAATATTAAAATATTTCCCAATTTTAACATTAAACTCTATGTGTATAAAATGGAGGAAAGTACCTAATACTGCAGTAATTTTGTTTTTTTTATAAAAAACATGCGACTTGCCTTGTCGAACTTTAACAGTCAATTAAATTAATTTTTTGTGTGCGCTTAGGAGGCGAAAAAATTATACTACATACAAGGGCTCACAGCGATAAGGCCGGTACTCTGTTTGAATTTTCGAAATTTCGAAAAATGTTTAGCAAAATTGTTTTCAGAAAAATTTCAAGTGTTTTTCATAGTAACAACAGAGTAGATACTAGTTTACCAAATTTTTCCACGCATATTCCGACTAAATATTTTTTATATGGGCTTTGAAAGCATTTCGGTCGAAACTTTGAATAGAATATAGGCTATAGAAACAAAAATCAATTTCACACATTGTATAAAAGTGAAAGCTAAGTTTGTCTTCTTATATTATTATCAATTTGATTTTGTGATCAATGGCAACACCTTTAAATGTTCTTTCTTGTTCTCATAGTTGCCAGACAAAATAGATGCAACATCGTCAAATTTTGGAAAAAAATATCAAAATCTTCATATTACTTTTTCAAATTGTTAATGTGAAATTATTAATGTAGTTTTATGAAAAATACCACAAAATTTCTACAGTTCAATTTGAAGTATACGTAAAATAAGAAATATTTTTATTCCTATATATATTTTTATTTTATTATCTTTAGTTTCTTTTTCCCGAGGCCTATATCTCAGAAGTTACTTTGCCGATTATTATTATTTAGATTTTTTTAATTAGCTTCTTTAATGTAGCTATCACCTATTACTAATATTTTACGAATTATATTGCTAGAAGTACGAGTTTCAACGTCTAGTAGAGTCCTTATATAGAATTTTTTCAAAATTTCAAACATTTTAATAGATGAATTCACAAATTTTTTGATTTGTAAGTCTTTTTTATAACATATGTCTTTTCACTTAATTAAAAGTAAGAACCAAAATGTTTTGATTCCACTTACATATTTAGATTTTTTTTACTCCTCTGTTATAATTTCTTGGACTTGGTCTTTTAAATATTTCGTTAAAATTTAATATTTAAATCACGTTATTTTTAAACAGAAATAACGGAACAACATTTTTATGTCAGATAAAATGGCAATATATAAGTCAAAATATTCCAACATTATGTACATTAATAAATTCGGAAAAAAACTAAAAATATTTTGGGCCTTATACATATATATTGCGTGGAGTGTATACTTTATTCACTATAAGGAATTTCGTCTGTATTAATTAAATGTAAGAAATACATATTAATGAAAACTTTATTTAAATATTTCATGTCATTTTATTTTTGGCATAAAAAGTCTTCAAAATTACATATTAATGAAAATAAAGTTTTCATTAATATGTATTTCTTACATTTAATTATTACAGGCGAACTTCCTTATAGTGAATAAATTATACACTCCACGCAATATTTGTAAGGCTAAAATTATTTTAAATTTTTTTTTCCGAATTTATTAATGTACATAATGTTGGAATATTTTGACTTATATATTGCCATTTTATCTGACATAAAAATATTGTGTTCCGTTATTTCTGTTTAAAAATAACGTGATTTAAATATTAAATTTGAACAAAATATTTAAAAGACCAAGTCTAGGAAATTATAATAGAGGAGTAAAAATCTAAATATGTATGTGGAATAAAACCATTTTGCTTCTTACTTTTAATTAAGAGAAAAAACATATTTTATAAAAAAAGACTTACAAATCAAAAAATTTGCTTTCAAGTCAATTCATCTATTAAAATGTTTGTAATTTTGAAAAAATTCTATATAAGGACGCTACTAGACGTTGAAAGTCGTACTTCTAGCAATATAATTCGTAAAATATTAGTAATAGGTGATAGCTACATTAAAGAAGCTAATTAAAAATTCCAAATAATAATAATCGGCAATGTAACTTATGAGATATAGAGCCTCGAAAAAAAGAGCCTTATGTACCCTCTTCTCCCCATAAAACTTTTTGCAATAAAAAAATTTATAGGCACAAATATATTAAACAGAAGCAATTTCTTATTTTACGTATACTTCAAATTGAACTTACTAATTGTTTTTAAATATTTTTGTCAAAATAACACCGTTTTATATGAAAAATTGAAAGCATTTTTTAATTCTGTAGAAATGTTGAGGTATTTTTCATAAAACTACCGTAATAATTTCACATTAACGATTTGAAAAAGTAATGTGAAGATTTTGATGTTTTTTCTCCAAAATTTTTGGCGATATTGCATCTATTTTGTCTGGCAACTATGTGAACAAGAAAGAACATTTAAAGGTGTTGCCGTTGATCACAAAATCAAATTGATAATAATATAAGAAGGCAAACTTAGTTTTCACTTTTATAAATGTGTGAAATTGATTTTTGTTTCTATAGCCTATATTCTATTCACAATTTCGACCGAAATGCTGTCAAAGCCCATATAAAAAGTATTTAGTCGAAATAAGCGTGGAAAAATTTGTAAAACTAGTTTACTATGAAAAACACGTCAAATTTTTCTGAACACAATTTTGCTAAATGTTTTTCGAAAATTTAAACAGAGTACTAGCCTTAAGGAAAACAAGAAATTTATAATTTTTATTTGTCAATGAAATAATTAATGTTGCTAAACATTTTTCGAAAATTCAAACAGAGTAGCGGCCTTATCGCTGTGAGCCCTTGTACATATGTAGTATAATTTTTTGGCCTCCTAAGCGCACACAAAAATGTAATTTAATTGACTGTTAAAGTTCGACGAGGCAAGTTGCATGTTTTTTATGAAAAGAAATTACTGCAAAATTAAACAAAATTTGTATTTGTACATACATATAACTTTAGAAAATTGCAAAATGTGGGAGAAAGAGTGGGAAAATTCTTTTTTGTTTTCTCTTAGTATAACATTTTGCTGCATAACAAAAACCAGGGAAAGGCAACCTATACTATTCCATTTTGCGATTGTATTACTTATTACTCTCTGCGCTCTCACCACGAATCGGTATTGCCAATCAACTTTCGTGACTTCTCCCCAATTAAAACTTTAAAATCTCCAAAAACTAACTTAATTTTATTATGGGTATTTGCAATATATTAGAAAATTAGTATCGGCATGGCATTGGGGCAAAATGATGTTTGTGGCTCTCTATGCAGTGATGGTGTGTAAATAAGAAGGTTTTGTAGGACATTTGACAAAGAGTAATGCAAATACACATACGTACATATATATTTTTCATTGCATTATTCACCAACAGGCATTATTTGCAAAAAGTTTGAATGTAATGAACACAATGAATTGTGGTTCAAATTGTTAACAAAACATCAGGTGGTCATAAGGGAATGTCATTCATAATTTTCCGCATCTCTTCATACTTTTCGGCAAAGAATTTGCCTTTCCCTGTACTAGAATCAGCAAACATTTTTTTCATAAAGATTTCTCAACTGTGATCGGACTCACATTGCTTTCTGGCAATGCTGAAACTAGACTGATTAAAGTTGTTTACAGCTCTACAATGCGTGTACACACGTACGTAACAGAAGAGTAAATGAAAAGGCGCCGCGCCCTGCATTTGCCTTTCCCTGACATAAACTATGAGCCACTGTTTATACATATTTGGGAAATTATTAAAAATAAATAAATAGAATTTTCTAAAATATTATAAAAAAATTCGGAAATAAAACTGTAAATGGTGTAAAGATAATGTACCAAAAATTTTAAAATACTCGTGCAACTGAGTAAATAACATTTCTTTCGATTTAAAAAAAAAGTTCCTCTGTATAAATTTTCATAAGGCTTATATTAAAATATTATATTATAGACAATACTATCTTCCAATGGAGATATAAAATATTATAAAACCATTTTTGTATCATACAAAATTACTAAAAATCATAATACATGTATATAAATTCATCCATCCAAGAATACAAAAAATCGAACGATGGCAACGCGGGTTGAAAATTTAGTCATGCATTTGTTGTTGTCTATGAATAAAATTTTTATTTTCTCTTCTCTCATTGATGTGAATTTCGTTACTGTTCGTGTTGCGTATGTGAATACGTGTAGAAAATCCGATTGGCACTCGTATCTGGAGTGTAATGGCTGAGGAGCCCTGCTCTACAGTGTTATTTTTGTTTACTTTTTTGATATGTTTTCTATTAGATACAGTTTTTGAAATAATGATATAAACTCTGTGCCATTTTTAGTAATTAAAATAAAAATAACCTTTAAAAAAATATAGTTATTCGCACTCAGGTACAACTATTGGCACATTAAATTATATAGTCATTGGCACTTGACTACAATTATTGCCCCTTTAAAAATTATAATTATTGGCACATTACCATAATTATTAACACCCCTAAAAGTTGAATTATTGGCACCATGGTAACTCAAAAACCTTAAAAAACTTATGTAGCTTGGTAGAGGATTGTGATAATTCTCTCTCTGTTTAACAACAGAAATAAGCAAAACAAATTTTATTTACGCATTTAGCTATTTATATTATATAGAAAATAGAGTATATTTAATAGGTTTATATTTGGTTTAATTTTATATTAAACTGCTGCATTAAAATAAATAATTATAGCTATAAGGTACATAAGGCATAAAATTGCTTTAAAAATGAAATAAACCATCCTTTACCCGGCAAATTTTCTTCCCCAAAAGGGTGCTGCCGCGTATTTACATCGAGAAAGTCTTTAACGGCATGGAGTACGTCTTCCTTTCTTTTGGGAAGACCTTTCCGCTGAGAGACTTTCACCCAATCGACAATGGCTTCTTCTTCTGCTTCTGTTAAAATAATTGGTGGACCTGGTCGAATTTTTAGAAAATTTAGGGCCTAAACGAAATTGTAGCGTGGACCGTGGAATCCCATAAGTTTTTGATGCAGCTTTTTTTGAAATTTTGCCATCCTTAATTTCGGACAGAGCTTTCTGCAGAAGACTTTCTTCAAATGAATTGTTTTTTTAGGCATTTCAAAAATTCTGAAAATACAGTTATTGGCACTCAAAAAAGGTACAATGAGTGGCAGTGCCAATTGTTGTAGTAATTACAAATTCAATTATTGGCACCACCTGCCTAATAGAAATTATAGTTTTTTGAAACCTGTTGTTGGCACTGATGTTTTATTACAATACTTTGGAAATATTGTGTTTATTAAGGTAAAATTAGATTATTTAATGTTTTAGTATGTCAATGAATCAAAAGGCTTAATTAAAAAATCTATAAATCAAAAAATAATGGTACTTACCAAACTTCTGCTCGCTTTCGAAATCCACACTAAAAACCGCGCACAAACTTCCTTTAAAAACACCCTTCTTATTTGGAAGATTACAAGCAACTGAGCGTTTTAATGTTTTGCATCAGTTCAGAAAAAATGTTGGAAAGAGATCATAGAGGGAGAAAAAATGAACTTAGGAACAACGGGACTTTAACGATGTCTCATAAATGCTATGCAAGTAGGAGGTGCCAATAATTATGGCAATATTTTGTAGTGCCAATAATTGTAGTCGGTACGCTATTTATCCTTACAAATATAAAGGATTTCTTTTTTGAAACCACAACCCACAAATAAACAAGAACTGATATTAAAAACATTGTCAAAAATTCAACACTTGTCAGTCATATGGTGTTAGTGGAAAAGTTCTGTGTGTACTAGTTTCAGTCATTCATTTCTCGTAGGGATATAACCGGCGATTATTAGATTTTTGGCGCAAAGTCCCATCGAATACGCTTGTGACTTGTGTACGGACATCGCAAATGTAATATTCACTGAGAAGTAAATACGTTTGAGCTTTAAGGCTTGTACTGTGTTCAAAATTTCGTGCGAAACGCTGTTAGACTACATATAACAGTTTATGGCACGAAATGTCTGCGGAATAATATTGCAATTGCAGTACTGGGTTTTTATTGCGAAAAATATGTGATTGAATTTGTCAGCATTTCAATAAAAGAGTTTCTGCGAAAGAAAAAGAGTCGTACTTCTTTCGCACTAAAACATGAAAGTATATACATTAAACAATGTTGCACGCATTCAAGCAATAAAGTCCATAAAATATATAAAATCGCGTGATGGGCTGCATTAGCTACATGTAAAAATTTTCACATGAAAAAAATCAATGTTGCTCAAGAGTTTTTGCACATTTGAACATGGTACTAGTCTTTAACGGCAAATCCGTCAAAGGAATTCAGAATTTGTATCGAATAATTTTGAAACGCGAAATATATTGAAAGGTTAATGGTTATTTTTTATAAAAATTAAATAAATAAAGAGACTTGTAATATGTTCAAGATTTCCTGTGAAATGATGTCTAACTACGTACATATAAATAGTTTTGGTAAGAAATACGACCACTGTTTTATAACTTCATGAGTTTGAATTCTCTTTGGATGACCTTTAAGCACGACACTGCTGCCGTCAATCACCATCCACTAACAGTCTTCTGCCAGATTTTGAGCAGCAAGGTAGCAGCGCTACGGCAGATGACAGTTTTTAGCTCACCCATTGCTTGGCGACACTGATGTCAAGTTTTTGTGTACAATTGTATTTGTATACGTTCCCAATAAACGAATTTTTAAGCAAAACATAACTGTATTGGAGAATAAGCTTATCATAAGACATTTTTAATAACATTTTATAAACGTACTTATTATTTGTTTGGATCTGTTAAAAATAACAACTGTTTTCTTAAATATGTTTACTATACACTTGTCTTACTAATAGTTTCACAAGCACACTTGTAAAAGTCTTGTAGTATATCCATATTTTTTCATCAACATAAAAAACATTGTTGAATTTTGTTGTGATAGGTCAGTGACGAATTCGATTGTTTCACGTTTTAGCAATTAAAAATTGTTGCTAGAAGCGATTTGATATTAATATGGTCATTGTCTGCTTATACATTAATAAGTTCAACGTACAATAGTTATTTTGCTGAACTTGCAACTTTACAGTTTAGTTCATTTTTGACTCAAAATATAAAACAAAAGCAATAAAAAAAATGACTGCCTGATACAATATTCTAATTTTAAGTAGCAAGTACTTAGATCTTTATAATAGAAGCCTAATTGAGTGATAAGTAATGTCACTCAATACTGGAGAAGTTAAGGCTTCTCATAAGTAATATATAAGGAAAGTATTTGTAAAATAAAGGGAATTCGCAATTCGCCAAACAAAGCATGACAATCTGCTTTTTTAATCTAAGCATATAAACCTGCCTGAGGATCAAATCTTGCCAGTGGCGTTTTCAGACGCCGGCATAATTAAAATATTATACTTATTTTTTCTCCTTACACCTTATACTATTACATGGCGATCCTGCCGAACAAATCTGTAGAATTACCAGGATTAACTAATAGTCTACCATCACCCAAAATAGGACCAAAGCCATTATCCATAGAGGATTATAAAAATAGGGAAGCCAAAAAACTGGAGGCAAACCTAGCACACATCCCTAAGACCAACTTTAAATTTCACAAAAGATGAGGCAAACTTGTCAAATTAAGAAGAAAACTAGCAGCTTTGAGGGCAACAGTTAATGCCGACCCTCCACCGTCATGGAAGCAGGCTACCCAAATTTAGATGCAAATACATAAATTGGAAGAGGAGATGGCAGAAAGAAGAAGAAAATAAAACAAATTTTTTTTTACTAATGAAATTTTTGTTATTTTACAAATGAAAAATTATTTTGAAAATATATACAAGAATAAAAAAAAAAGTTATAATAAAAAATTTATATATATATGTATATATATATATATATATATATATATATATATATACATATATATATATATATATACATTTATATATACATATATATATATATATATATATATATATATATATATAATACATATATATATATATATATATATATATACATTTATATATATATATATATATATATATATATATATATATATATATATATATATATATATACATATATATATATATATATATATATATACATACATATAAATATATACATATATATATATATATATATATATATATATACATTTATATACATATATATATATATATATATATATATATATATATATATATATATATATATATATAAACACATACAATGATAGGACCTATTTGGGGAAATCCCATAGGTAAAAATAACCAACAACAAAACATAACCAACTCGGTGGAAATAAATAAGCCGTTAATCCCCGATCCTGTAATAACTCTAATAATTGTAGGTCTAATTTTATATGTAGCCTATAAGATTAATAACTATTTAAAAAATTATGTACATAAACATTGAGATACAAATAATGCTAATAATGCAATAACTGCAGTTTATGAAGAAGATAACCATAGCTGGAGGATAGGTTAGAAAAATTAAAGGACTTTTGGAAAAATTTAAAGAAAAATCCAGGAAGGAAATATTTCTGTGTATTACAATTATAAATAAACTAGAATATATTGAATATAAATAAACTAGAATATATTGAAAAATTAAGAAACGAATTTAATAATTTTAGTTCACTTAAAAGACTGTTGGAGCAAAGATATAGATGTCCAAAAACAATTCCTGAATTACAATCACTATTGAGTATTACCTATCAGGGTAAACTATCGGTTGATTCATATAAAGAAAAAATAACAAACATTATAGATAGCCTAAATAAACTAGTAATAGAAGACTTAGGAAATGAAGCCACAGAAGAAGAAAACAATGTTATAATAAGGCTTAATAATAAGTTAGCTGTTGAATAGTTCAAGAAAGGAATAAATGAGAATTTACAAACAACATGATTTGCTGCACGACCAAACTCAATGCAAGAAGCAGTAGAACTAGCATTGGAGGTAGAAAACGAACAAAAGATCAATAATAATAATAATAACAATAGTAATATAATGCATATTCAAAGGAGGCAAACATATAACAACACAAACTTTAACAGAAACGGTAATTCCTACAATAGGAACAACAGTAACCATAACAATAATGGTACTTATAGAAATAACAATAACAACACAAATTTCAACAGAAACGCTAATCGTTCAAATCAGAGAGACTTTAGTAATAATAATTATAATAATAACTATAGCACTAATTCGTATAGAAATAATAGTTACAACAGAAATAATTACCACCAGAGAAGCAATAGATCAAATAATAGTAACAATTATAGAAAATTATGGAAACATGAATACAAACAATAACAACAACAGAAGATTTATACGTACAATACACAATGAGGGAAACGAAATAGGCTCGGAATACACGGGTATTCCGGACAGCCAAAATTAGGAGTGAACAAAATTTTAAATAACAACACAAACTACATAATCGCTAACTACGGAAATGAACAATTAACAAAGGCGCTGACATATCATTATATCGCATCAATTTGGAGCATGAAACATTAAATACAGAAAACAACTGCAAATTAACAGGCATCACTTCGGAGAAAATATATTCATTAGGAACAGACGATCTTGACCTATCATTAGCTAACGAAACATGTGGACACACTTTCCATTTAGTAGAGAAAGACTTTCCAATAGAAACAGACGGAATAATAGGAAGAGACTTCTTAAAAAATTACCTTTGCAAGATAGATTATGAAACATTTACAATTTCTTTATTTACGAATGACAAAACCATAACACTTTCAATGCAGACAAAACCATACAACAGATTACAAATAACTATAACCCCACGAACAGAAATTATACAACCAATTATATTAAACCTCAATGAAGATTGCGTCATACTTAATAATGAATTAAAAGAAGGAATATTCTTGAGTAATTCTATAGAACCAAAAAACGGTATGACACACATAAAAATACTGTACACATCAAATGAAACAATAACTTTAGAGGGCATTAAACTCCACACTGATCCATTGAAAAACTACAATATATTGAATTGCAACCATTTAAGCAGTAACGAACGCTTCCACCGTGTTCTAAATGATTACAATTGAACATTAACGATGAATATGCAAAATGTGAATTGATAAACATATTTAGAAAATATCAAAATATTATTCATTTGGAAGACGAAATATTAACTGTACACAATTTTTATAATCAAAACATCACAACAACAGACAGTACACCAGTATATATAAACAAGTAAAAACCTTATATTCGACCGGGTCGAATCTTAAATACCCTCCAAATATTTAGTAAGTGAATTTAAAATGTTTAACTTGATGGAACAGAGTTCCTTTATATAATATCGTACGTCAACCCCCACTAAAGGGGGCGGGGTTCAATAATAGACAATATCATGTTTTCCACAGACGAACGTATGGGCATTGCTAGACCGTCTTAAACTTCATCACTAACCAAGAATATACATATTTTGGAGGGTATAAAAACTGTATTTTGACGGGGACGCTCTGGCAAGGGCTGTGGGGGAAATATTTTATCTTTGTCATAAAACTTTAAAAATAAATACTTGGGATGATTTTACACACAATTAAAACAAAATTTTATTTATTTTTAATAGGGTCATTTAGCGGGCAAAGGGGGAGGAGGGGGTAGGGCATCAACAGTCAGTCATAAAACTCTAAAGATAAATGCTTGGAATGATTACATACAAAATTTAATTTTTTTTTTTTTTTGATAGGGTCATTTATGGGGCAAAGGAAGAGGAGGGGGTAGGGCAGAAATCGGCAGTCATAAAGCTCTAAAGATAAATGCTTTTGATGATTATATACAAAATTTAAAAAAAAAATTTTTTTGGTAGGGTCATTTAGGGGGCGAAGGGGACGGAGGGGGTAGGGCAGACTAGTACCAGGCTTCGTCTCAGCTTCGTCATTAATAAAGCTTAAAAATGTTATTTTTAAGGAATGTAGGCCTAAGTAAAACAATTTTTTTTTTATCCTGGACCAGCACTCAGGGGATGACCCCTATATATGCAATGCATTGCGCCGGAACTGAAAACGAGGGGATAGTATTGAGGGGACAGATTAGGAAAGATGAGAAGATAGACAGTTCTTTTTTTTGTAGCTATTTCAACCTTTTACTTCGCCGGCTAATTTTTGCTACAGCGCCGACGAAGTAAAACAATTTGTTAAATTTTTATGCAATTTTTGCCTATAATAACGCCCACTAAAGTAGGCGGGGTCAAAAATATTTTTATTTTATTTTATGGCTCCAAGTTTAAGGCGTTGGACCGTATTTGACATAAAAATATATCATTTGCTTAACAAAATAACCAAAAAAGTTTAAAAATTATGTTGTTTTTTCTGGGTTGGTTTAGTTCTTCTTAGGGGAACTATTTTCCCTCTTGCCCGATTTAGCCCAACTTCGAACTTAACCTGCTCTAAGCTTCAAAATATATTTATGCCAAATTTCAAGAGTCTAGCTCTTTTCGTTTGGACTGAATCGTGATTTCCACAGACGGACGGACGGACATGTTCAGTTCGTCTTAGATTTCATCACTGATCAAGAATATATATACTTTATGGGGTCTGAGATGGATATTTCGATGCGTTACAAACGGAATGACAAAGTGAATATACCCTCCAAATTCTTTTTTGGAGGGTATAAAAATTACAGACTACCATATGCACATACTGACATAATAAATGAACAAGTGCAAAAAATGCTAAACGACGACATAATACAACCCTCAGTAAGCTCTTACAATGCTCCATTCCTTTTAGTACCCAAGAAGAATACTGAAGACAAAAGAAAATGGAGACTTGTGGTGGATTTCAGAAAACTCAATGACAAAATAGTCTCCCTTTGGACTGAAAATCTTATCAAATAGCTTCCAGAGAATTGCACTGTCGGGACTTGATTCAGAAGCTTTTCTATATGTGGATGACATAATTATATATGGATGCAGTTTTAACCATCACAATCAGAATCTCATCAAAGTACTGAAAAGACTACAGCAATATAACTTAAAACTAAACTCCAAAAAATGTAGTTTTTTGAAGCCAGAAGTAGTATATCTAGGACACTTAATAACAAAGGACGGTGTAATGACAGACCCTAGTCAGTATGAAGCAATAAAAAGCTACCCAATACCCAAAGACACTGACGAAGTACGAAGATTTGTTGCGTTCTGCAATTACTACCGAAAATGTAAACCAAATTTTGCTGAAATTGCTAAAAGCCTTAATGCACTGTTAAAAAAATCTGCAAAATTTCTGTGGACAAGTAAATGCCAGAATGCCTTTGACACCTTGAAAGAAAAACTTATCAATCCTACTATTTTGCGATACCCAAACTTTGAAAAACCTTTTATTCTTACAACTGATGCCTCACACTATGCACTAGGAGCAGTTCTATCACAATGCGTAATTGGTGAAGACCTGCCAATCTCATATGCAAGTAAGTCGCTACAGAAACACGATATAAATAAGCCAATTATTGAGAAAGAATTGCTTGCAATACATTGGGGAATAAATTTCTTTAGGCCATACCTGTACGGCCGAAAATTTATAGTAGTAACAAACTATAGACCATTAATTTCGTTGTTTTCACATAGAAATCCATCCTCTAAAATGACAAGAATTAGACTAGATTTAAGCGATTATGACTTTGCGATAATATACAAGAAAGGGAAAATTAACACTAATGCAGACGCATTATCTAGAATAGAGATAAATACAGATGTGCTAAAACAAATGATACCGCTGGAAAATGATGAAAAAGTAAAGAAAATATTAATAACAACAAGGGCGATGAAAGAGAAAAATATTGAGGCAAATAAGAGTGATATAATTGAGATAGATAATACACATGTACATGTAAAGAATAACGGTAAAAATAGAGCTCGAAACGATGAAAATAGTTTGGATAAATGCATCTCTCAGAAGTCCGGCCAACTTCAAATATGGGACTGCACATCCATTAATGACGTCAAGAATATGAAGAAATTCGATTTTAACAAATTTGGGAATATAGAAGATAATGATATTTTTATTTAGAATAATATTGTGCACATAGGACGAGATGATAATTCATCGAAACCAGTTTCGACACTGAAGAAATCTCGTACCAAAGATAGTGAAATGAATGAAAATGATAATAGCATGCATGCAGAATTCAGTGATAATTTAGCAAAACTAGATTCGATACTAAAGAAACTGATATCTAAAATTTTAAAATTTTTTTTTTAAATCTTAAAAGAAACGTATAAAAATAAGCAACAAAAGCCCTCAATTGAAAATACGTATATATAATGCCCCAAGAAGAATAACTAATGACATCGTAAAATATAAACTGTTTGACGAATTTCATAATGAAAAATATGCAGGTCACTTAGGCATAAGAAAGACCATTAAATTGAAACAACTGTACATTTGGAAAAACATGAATAAAATGGTAAAGCAATTTGCAGCACACTGACACTTGTAGTAGAAATAAACAAACTAAACATATAAAGGAACCTCTTAGATAATTTCAATTGATACCGCAGGACCACTTCGTATTTCAAATTAATACAGATATATTTTGACAATGCAATGTGAACTAACAAAGTTCGTAGTTGCACACCCCATCCCAACAAAAGATACACTCACAACTGCAAAAACACTAGTCGAACAGTTGATTCTAAAATATGGTAAATTTAAAGTACTTAAGTCGGACAATGGAATAGAATTCGTGAGTGAATAATGCGAAACATATGTTCATTGTTGGGAATCAAACAAGTATTTTCAACCCCATACCACCATGAGACACTTGGATCATTTGAAAAAAATCATAGAGTCCTTAATGAATTCCTGCTAACAACCGCAAACGACTATGAATGGGATAAATGGATCCCATATCTTACATTTGCTTATAATACACCACCACATATAGACACAGGCTACACGCCATTCGAACATGTATATGGATGGAAGATTACCATGCCTGCCATCTGAGATTCATGACATTAAGGAAACACGAATCTATAATTATGATGACTACGCCAATGAGCTCAAGACTAAACTGCAGTACTCACTTAATAGGGCCAAAGAATTACTAGCAAAGGCAAAAGAGAAACGAATTTTAAAAAATTACTATACAAATTGGTTAGACCTAAAAGTAGTAGATTTAGTCTTAATAAGAATGGAAAATAGAAGAAAGAATCAGAGTTCATATAGGGGACCATATAAGATAATTAGGCGTAATGGTTTAAATACTATAATAGATTACAATGGAATAGATAAAGAAGTACACAATAACCAATTAAAACCATATAGAGCATTAAGGAATTAGATTAATAATAAATGTTAATTAATTATAATTGTAATTTTAAAGAAAAATCTCAAATATATAACAAATTTAATACAAAGAAAGTTTTACAAAATAATTCATATTAAAATTAAAAAAATGAATAAATAAAAAACATGTACTTAGAAAAAAAATTTTTAATAAAAATTCATTCATTCGTTTTTAATATACATATACATATGTATATCAAATGTAAATATTGTATCACGCAGACAGCAAAAACAAAAAAAATAAAAATTTCAAAATTTTGCACCAACAGGCAGTATAAAACTATAAAAATAAATGCTTGGAATGATTACATACAAATTTAAAACACATTTTTTTTTTTGGTAGGGTCATTTAGGGGGTGAAAGGGGAGGAGGGGATAGAGCAGAGTAGTACCAGGTATCGTCTCAGCTTCGTCATTAAAGCTTATAGTGGGCGGGGTCCAAAAATATATTTTTTTATGTTATGGCTCCAAGTTTAAGGCGTTGGACCGTATTTGACATAAAAATATATCATTTGCTTAACTAAGTAACCAAAAAACTTTAAAAATTATGTTGTTTTTTCTGGGTTGGTTTAGTTCTTCTTAGGGGAACTTTTATCCCCATTGCCCGATTTAGCCCATCTCCGAACTTAACCTGCTCTAAGCTTTAAAATATATTTATACCAAACTTCAAGAGTTTAGCTCTTTTCGTTTGGACTGAATCATGATTTCCACAGACGGACTGTTTTCAGTCAGTTATGCAAACATATGTAGATGACGCCATATGACAACCCGTTTTCATACAATTGCCAACAATTTGGACAATTTGACAACAAAAATGACATAGTGAAAACCAAGCATTAGATTTCATCACTGATCAAGAATATATATACTTTATGGGGTCTGAGATGGATATTTCGATGTGTTACAAACGGAATGAAAAGTGAATATACCCTCCAAATTCTTTTTGGGAGGGTATAAAAACAAACTGACTGCCAGATACAATATTCTAATTTTAAGCAGCAAGTAGATCTTTATAATAGAAGCTTAATTGAGGCAAAGACTATAGATTTATGAAGATGTTGCACTTGAACATTTTAAAGAACAAAAATTTTAAACTTCTTTTACGATGAGGGGGAAAAGCAACAAGGGAAAAGAAATATTACTCTCAGTTCTCTGAGCGAAACCAACAAAAAAACAATATTTTCAAACACAAATTCATACATTGTGATGCGTGGTATGTGTGTATGTATTTTTTGTTATTAGGCATTTCTTGCCTACATATTTTTAAAAACCTTTTTAATATATTCTACATACGTCCCATGTACTTACACGAGCAAGTAATATTCGAATAGACATGAATCGACATATGCATATTCACACCGAACTCATAATCCTCTTTTTCATAGTAGGTAGATATATATATCTATATAAGATATACATATCTATATAAGATATACATATCTATATATCTATATAAGATATACACACACATATATATATATATATATATATATATATATATATATATATATATTAATGTTTCACTACTTACATTATCTAACATGAAAATCAAAGACATAGGTATTATATATAAATTTTTACTTGATATTATATATATATATATATATATATATATATATATATATATATATAACTGTTATGAAATTTTATTTGACCCATTGTTGTCACAATACTATTATATATAAGTGAAATTTAATTGTTGGTGGTTAAGCAATGTCTATATGTATTTCATTGGTGCTTTACCAAATCATCAGTAGACTTAAACCACAGTTTTGAAAAGTCATTTCCATTAATGGATTCAATTGCAGCTGCAACAGTTTGAAAATCTTTTGAAAATTCTTTGGGTATATATGGCACATTGTCAATTTGGTATTTTTGGTGACTTTTCCATGCTCTAACTCAAAAACTGCTCTAATAACATCAAATCGTGCAATTCCATCAGGTGATTTAAAATTATTTTTGATGAGTCCATTCCGAATGGATTTAAAAATATGGGGTACATCGTATAACAAATAAATTTTAAAGGTGTTATGAATAAAATAAGGCTTTTCCAGAGACGCTCCAATAAGTTGTAACATTTTCTGTTGTTAGGACCTTGGTCACATGTTATTGCACGTACATTTAATCCCATTTGATTCAATATATCCAAATTTATTGATAGTTAAATTCAACATGTTGAAGACCTAAATTTTTTTATTAGATATGTTAAATTTTATTCCACATGTGTAAATGATCTAAATATATCTAGGACCAATATCTACCCAATAATTCAGTGTTAATTAAAGAGTCTAAAAGTCGATGAGAATTAACGTACTTTAATTTTTACAAAAACAAGATATATATGCGTTCGCTGCAGCAACACAGATAATATTATTTGTTTCGCACATATTTTCTCATATCAACTTATGCATATGCAAATCCCAGCAAACACTACGACAAATTTTTGAAGTAATGGTTCCTTTATAACATTAATATATGGAGCTGGATTTCTTTTAATACTTATTAGTACTGATTTCAAATCAAGCATTCGTGTTTGTTGGGAAGCATACTTAACAATGTTGATACAAATACAAAACCACTGTTTATACCAGGGAAAGGCAACCTATACTATTACATTTTGCGATTGTATTACTTATATACTCTCTGCGCTCTCACCACGAATCGGTATTGCCAATCAACTTTCGTCACTTCTCCTTCTAGACTGATTAAAGTTTTTTACAGCTCCACAATGCGTGTACACACGTACGTAACAGAAGAGTAAATGAAAAGGCGCCGCGACCTACATTTGCTTTTCCCTGGTTTAAACCATAGATGATCAAGCTTCTCTTGCCCTATAACGCGTTATAGGAAAGCAAGAAAAAACCAAATTCTGCTTGCGCAGCAAACAAATATGTATACGAAAGAAAAACATGTTGTTTTTCTCGCTCTCCTTAGGTTTTGGCTTCTCTTTAAGACAGAGCAGGGATGGATAACAAGTACTTTTAAATTTTATCTATATATTGAGTTGAAGGGCTTGTTGCTACTATTCGTATGTTTTGCATTTATAATTGTATTTATTGTATATTACACAATATTTTTATTTATTATCATCGAACTGATGAAAATTTTATTTACTTTGTCAACTCGTTTACAATAAATGTTTATTTGAAATATATATATGGCCTGGGTACTTTTTTGTTCTTGCGTACTTTGATTAGAGTTATTTTCATGGTAGAAAATGCTGTTTCACAATTATATGTGGTACCACACATTAAATACAATTTGTAGATATCTGTCTTCAGTTTTTTTGATAAACAGAAAGTGATTCAAAAGCATTTCCACCTCTGTTAAAAGTAAGCAGAGGTTTTTCTCTGCGCCACACACAAGCGCAACTGTGTTTATTTGGCAGTGCAGATCACTGGTTTATACGTATGAATTCTTTTTGCTGAGAATTTATTATATTTCCGTTCTCTTACTCTCCATTAATTTTAATTCTCTCTGTTGTCATACACAAGTGGATTTAGCGGCTAAATCCACCAAGAAAATTTACATGGGCACAAAAATGTATGAAGAATGTGTGGCAGTGCAATGTCTTTATAAATCTATAGTCTTTGGGTAAGGATTCTCATAAGTAGTATATAAGGAAAGTATTTGTAAATTAAAGGGATTTAGCGATTCGCAAAACAAAGCATGACAATCTGCTTTTTAATCTAGGCATATAAACCTGCCTGAGGATCAAATCTTGCCAGTGGCGTTTACAGACGCCAGCATAATTAAAATATTAAACTTATATTTTCTTCCTACACCTTACACCATTACAGACTTGTGCCCACTATAGTTTCATAAGTTTTTTTTCTTTAAGCGATGTCCCGTTATATGGCATAGTAAACTTCGCATTGTTTGCAAAATGCCATGATACAAAGAAGAAAAGATAATGCAAAGAAATTTTAAAAACACATTTCTTCTGCGCATATACATACGTCACACCCTCAAATAAATATAAACACTACCACACAAACACATGTAAATGGTATGGAAAAATTTTGTTTACATTTTTTTATTGTAAAAAGTTATTATTTTTTGCTGCGACCACTACAAATTTGTTTTTTTATTTATTTTGTATGTTTTTAAAAGTATAAAAATAATTGCATGTTCATTTTGAATTGACTCCAAAGTTTTAATTTCACCCATGCTTTCCGATGTACCTACAGGTATATTTTCAGTTGACTGCAAAATATTCTTTTGTTGGTGATTTTTTAAAATATCTTCAACAATTTTTTTATTATTCCTCCGCTCAATTCTTAAAACGCGGTAGGTATTCTCATCGGCCTGGGCTAACGCACTGTTAATTGTTGGGACTACACCTACCTTTAGCAATCTTTTTTTAGAAAAACCTTCGGAAACATACATATATGAATATTGCAACTCTAAAATTAATATAATTGTACTTTTATTACCCATTTCATACTGCATCGTATTGGCGAAATCCTCCGCTTTAAAATGATGCATGCAGACCAATGATTTATCTGGATTGAATCTTTTATGGCCACAAAAGCTAATCCATTTCTTTCGAAGGGCACCGTCTGTTGGAAATTGAAAAAAACTGCATTCAGCCGCATTACTTTTGTATATTTTGTTGCAATTTACAACACTGCACTTCATTTTGCTTTTTTTTACAAGTTAAACTTTTATTTTAATATTAGAATGTAAATTTATTAAATTTTATTAGCTCAAATTAAATAAACTGCTTTCTCACAAAAAATTTATTAAAGGGTGTGACGTCACACAAAACAGCTGATTCATATACAAACATAACGGACCTGCGCATTGCATTATCTTTGTTTTCTTTGTATCATGGCAAAATGCCTCAGTTAAGTTTATTTCTTTCAAGTGTAACGTGTTTAAAAGAAAAAATTAAATTAGAAAAAGTAAAAATTAAATTAAAAAAACAATGCCATATAAATTTAAACAAAGTGTTCGAAGCGAATCCAAAGAAATTGTTGATTTGTACAAAAGTACAAAATCATTTTCCAATTTGCCAAAAACCGCCAAGAGTCCCGAAAAAATATGTCTCAACATCAAAAATATCTAAATAAATACAAATGTACAATATATGTATATGTACATACACATTTGTAGAAATTAATTTTTAATAAAATGAATTAATAATATACATATGTATATAATTTAATATATATATTTTCGACAAAAAGGATTAATAAAAATATTTTAATAAAAAAAAGTCGGACGAAGGCAAAAGCACTAGCAGCGTGTCATCTTTGGTGCAAATTGCTTACCAACTCGAACCTTGCAACAATTTGCATCAAACATGTAATACTGCTTATGACTAACTTATTATTTGGTTATATTCCTAAGCTTACAAATATATTACCAATGTACGCTTATTGTAAGTATGGTTAGAAAACTAGTTTTCTGTAAGCTTGTTATATACTTAGCCTTCTAAGCTTTTTCTAAGCACTAAGTAGTAATATTATCGCAGTTTTCTTAGTTAAATAATTATTAACAATCCTTTTCACAATAAATTTCTAAGCTTAAGGCTTATAGTTATAAACTTGTTATAAGCTATTTCTATATAGTTTTGGCTTATTGGGAATTGCTAGTAATTGTCCATGTGTGCAGCACTTTAATTATTCCAGTCATTATAGTAGGTTAGGTTAGGTAAGAAGGGCTGCGAGAAAAACACTCGGAGGCCATGAAGGCTCATTGTGATGCCCATAGGACTACACCCTACACAATCCTTTCAAAACGAAGTAGTGGTTCCTGAGAACCACCCAGAAATTCTCACGAACCCCACCAGGGCAGCCAGCTGTGCATCCCTGAGGCAGTCCAGATCCCGCAGGAAACGTGAGCCTAGATGTCTAAGCCTACGCTCCTGCAGGGCCGGACATTCGCAAAGAAAATGCTGTACTGACTCCTCTTCCTCCTCATCTAAACAGCTCCTGCAGCGACCATCATGGGGAAAGCCCAAACGCCCCGATATGTGCCTAATTGCACATTGCCCCGTCAAGACCCCCACCAGGAGTGCCAACGACTTTTTCCCAAAAGTCAGAAGCTGTCTAGTCCTACCCCTGTCAAGCGAGGGCCATAGAGTTCTGGAGACCCTACAGGTGGTAATACTTGACCACCTGCCTGTCACCTCGCTCTCTGCTCACTCCTGAATTTTATTCAGCAGCTCAACTGAGGGAATGTCAATATCCCTGCGTGAGGCTGCCTCATCCAAGGCCGAACCCGCTCTAGCGCATTCATCCGCCATCTCATTCCCCTGAATGCCTTCATGCCCTGGAACCCAAACTATCCTGACGTCATGTCCTTCAAGTCGAGCCAGATATCGAATGCATGCCAGTACACATCTCGACCTCACTGTCCCCGAGTCTAGGGCCCTAATTGCTGCCAGACTCTCCACACAAATGTCAATAATTCTTAATCGGGTAGCCTGAGCGATACCGACAAGTCGAGATCCTCGGAATACACCCCCGAACCAGTGCCAGTGTCGTCTTCGAGCCGTCCGTTAAAACCAAGGTCGCATTTCTCCGGAAACGCGGCTGAGAAGGACTTGTCGAAGTTCATGACCGGAGTCATATAATCAGTCCGTCTCCCCAGGACCTGCCCTCCTACCCTTTGTAGGATAATGCCATGTCCCGTACGGTCATGCCTGAAACTGCCAGACTCGATGAGTCTGAGGGCAGATTTCGCAGATATGTACCTGATGTAAACCCCAAGGGGAGCCAAGTCAAGCATCGTCTCCAGACTGGCCTGAGGGTCCGATCTCATCGCGCCAGTCATAGCAAGACATGCCAACCTCTGTACCTTGCCCAGTATAGAGAGATATGTACTCTTGTCCACAGCCCTCCACCAAACAAGTGATCCATAAATAAGAATGGGTCTGATCACCGCCGTATACATCCAGTGCAGGGTGTACGGTTTCAACCCCCATCTCCTCCCAGAAACTCTCTTGCACGCGCATAGAGCCTTCCTCGTTCTATCCTCCACATTACGTTTCCACGATAGCTTAGAGTCTAGAACAATGCCGTGGTATTTCGCCTACCTCGAGAGCTCCAAGCTCGTGCCACCAAGGCATGGTGGCCTGAAAGCCGGGATCTTATATCTCTTGGTAAAAAGTACCAATACAGTTTTCGTAGGGTTCACACCCAGACCGTTCCCCTTGGCCCAGTCGAGTAGTTCGTTCAGCGCTGATTCCATGAGTTCACTTATCGTACACAGATATTTACCCTTTATAAAGAGCACAACGTCATCAGCATACGCAACTACATTTGTGCCACCTGCGTCCAACCTGAAAAGAATGCTGTTTAGGACTAGGTTCCAAAGGAGCGGAGACAGAACTCCCCCCTGCGGAGTGCCCCTTGTTACAGCCTTCCTCTTCGTACTCATGCCCAAACTGTAGAATATGGATCTGCTCCCAAGCATGCTCCCTGCCCAGTCCGTAATCAACTGGTCCGCCCCGATCTCTCTGAGCGCACCAGTTATCGAGGATATGTTCAGATTGTTAAAAGCGCTTTCTATGTCTGAAAAGGATGCCATAACAAACTCGTTTTTGTCAAGGGAATCTTCTATAGTGCCGACAACATTATGCAGCGCCGTCTCCACCGACCTACCCCTCTGGTAGGCATGCTGTGCACCACAGAAGTTCTCCGTCGAAAGAAGTTCCCTGACATACAGATCAACCAGTCGCTCCAGTGTTTTCAACAGAAAAGACGACAGACTGATTGGTCTGTAATCTTTAGCGGTACAGTGGTTAATCCTCCCCGCCTTCGGAATGAAAACCACAGTCACCTCCCTCCACTCCATGGGAATGTACCCGTAAAGAGACTTCCCCTAAAGATGGTTAGCAGCCATGGTAAAATCGCCTCCATAGCATGCTGCATCAGCGCTGGGAAAATACCATCTGGCTCCGCTGACTTAAAGGTCTTAAAAGACGCCACTGCCCATCTTACCTTGGCTGGCTGTACAATGGAGTCCACCACGTCACTCAATTGGATAGCTGTTTGGACGGGGACAACCGCACCAAGTATGCTTGCGCCGTCCTCGCCATCCGGAAAGTGAGTCTCCATCAGTAGCTTCAGGGTAAAAGTCGCAGCTTTCAGTAAAAGTCCCATCAGGCCTCATCAGGGAGCCGGGCGTGCCAGGCTCCATAGAGAGTAGTTTTCTTAGGCGGGAAGCCTCAGATGTGCCCTCCAAGTCACCAAAGAAACGCCTCCATGATTCCCTCTTTGCCTTCCTGGTTTCGTTCTTGAAGACATTGAAACTCCTACGATAATTATCCCAGTCTATGGGATTCCTATCGCGCTTCGCCTTATTAAAAAGTCTCCGGCAGACTGTCCTGAGCTGCTTGAGTCCTGGATTCCACCACTTCTGATGGACCCTCGTCGACGGTTGCCGCTCCCGACATGATGCATGATAGGCGTCCCTCAGTGTCCTTGACAGAAGGATTGAGGAGTCCACCAGCTCCCGAATGCTGCCCACCCGCTCCGCTTCTGGAGGTGGTAGGGCATCCACAACCTTTCTGAAGCTTCCCCAATCCGTTTGCCTAGGTAAGGCTTGCCCCCACTCGGAATAAGATCGATCGTGAAGGTTATCCTGTTATGATCAGAGAATGAGCACTCAAGGCTCACCCTCCACTCAGATATTCTAACGGAGTCTTTATCACTAACCAAAGTTAAATCAATGACCTGTTCCCTGACCCTGTTGAAAAACGTTGGCCTATTGCCCTTATTACAAATCCTAAGATTGGTTGACAAGAGAAATTGTAATAAATCCTCACCTCGTTTATTAATATCCGTACTCCCCCAAAGTGTGTGATGCGCGTTTACATCACAGCCCAGTACAAGGTCATGCCCTCGTGTCCCGCACCAGCCAATGAGTGTGCGCAACGCACTCGGAGGAGGGTCGTCCATTTCATACGGTAGGTACGCCGATGCCGGGATCACCTTTGGGAGATCCTTGCGTTCCAGCGCAGCTACCGTTAGATCACCAGAGCTGTAATTAGATAACAAAAACATGTTGATATTAATATTTTTCCTAATCAGAATACAGCTTCTAATCTAACCTTCCGTGTTTGGAGAGAGAAGAGTTAACAAGCGTGACCGAAGCCCTCGAACCTTATTAGCAACTAGCCAAGGCTCCTGGATCAAGGCCACGGATATGCAATCTCTCTCCATAAAACGTAACAGCTCGTCCGATGCTGCCTCGGAGTGATGCAAATTAATTTGCACCACTTTTATGCCGCTCGGAGTCGCCATTTTGCGGGTCTTTCTTCGTGGGCAAAATCAGCCTAAGCTGATTTAGTCCATATTTGATCACGCTCTTTTTGGGACGCAGGAGTTGGAGGGATTCCGAATCAATTTTGATCCAGAGATCTTTGCCATCCCCCTTGTCCCTGGTGTCATTAGTGTAAATGGGAATTAATTATATTATGATTTAAGTTATTCCCTTAATTATGTTTTTAATTCTAGGAAACGGTTATCAGTATTATTGAATAGATATAGATTTAATGCATGAAGAAAATGATAAAATATAATAGGTATAATAGTTAATAAAAATTTACAAATATTTATAATCATTGATTTATCGATAGTTCATAAACTATATATAGCGCGTTTTCCACCGGAGGCACCGGCTGACCTGAAGTGATCTCCGCTCTCCGCCTTCCATCTCGAAAACGGTTCACCGCATAAAAAATTTTTCAAACAAAATTTGTAGGGAATATTGTATTCTACAAAACTGATTATATATATACAAATAGCAAAACACCCATAGAAAATGAGCTATTTAAAAAAAGTGCATAAAACCGATTTTTGTGAACTTTGACTTTCAAATTTAATAGTTGCGTACACCCTACCATATGTAGTTTTTGAGACAACTTTTAGGCAGTAAATATACAAGTACATATTTACAGACTTACAGCCGAAGTCCGAAATTCTTACCTATTTTAAGCTTAAATGACTGGACTAAATGAATTTTATTGCTATAAATTTTGACGTAGGCTATAGGCCCATTTAGACGAACTTTGAAAACGTAAATGGTAGGTATATGTAAATGTTGCAACACTTATAGAATGCTTAAAATCTTGTCATATGTTTTTACAAATAACAAATACTTATTTGTACAAACTGTAGGCAAATTAAACACGTTTTCTCTGGTTGGTGTCTATTTTTTTATTAATTCTTCTTTTTCTTTTTTCAAATATGACAACTTAATTCTAAACAGTAGTTTTTATTCTAGCTTACTTTAAAAATATCGTAACAGGTACCTACGGCTACAACTTAAATAACCGACGATATCATAAACTACTACAATTCGGCCATCCTGACCATGAGATCCCCTGATCTCACATTACCCAGATATCCCTTCACGTCCCCTAAACCATGGGCGCATATTGGAAACCGACCAGACCCCACTATATGGTTTTCGGGATTGTTGAAACCCCTCAACATCCTCCAAAACATAACGATCATTTCGTAAAACCCTCGATATTCTGTACGGACCTCTATATTTTGGAATCAGCTTACGTGATACACCAGTCGATGAATCAAAATTTTTCACCATGACATAATCTCCTTCTCTATACTCTGTCGGACGCTTCCTTTTCCTGTTAAAATTCTCCTCGTTGTAGTCCTGTAACTTCTTTTGCTTCTCATTCGCTCTAGACCTAATTACATCATGATCCTCACGTACACCATCAGTCGCATCAATTAAATATTCCCTAAGCGAATCAATCACCCTTCCCCTCTGCCCTAAACCAAATAACATTGTACTTGGATGTTCTCCAATCGACCTATGAACAGTATTATTCAAACAATATTCAACATGTTCCAATACTTTGTTCCAAAAAATGCCCCTCTGCGGATCCACTAATTTTGCCACCATCGGACCTATCGACCTATTAACCCTTTCGACCTGGCCATTCGCCTGAGGCGAACCAGTGGCGATCAAAACGTGGGAAATATTATTTTCCCCCAAAAAATCCTTAAAATCTGTTGAAGTAAAACAGGACCCACGATCACTTATCACACATCTAGGGCGACTATAACATCGAAAATAATTCTTCAACGCTAGAATCGCTTCCTTCGTGTTGGTTGTTTTGGTAGGATATAATCTGACAAACTTCGTACATGCATCAATTATCACAAGAACGTGTTTTAAAGCCCTGCCCTTATCTATTGGACCGATATGATCCACGTGAATAACATCAAATGGTCGACTCGATTTTGGTATACTGTGTAGAAAACCTTCCACCTTTCCGTGATTTCCGGAATGCACGATGCAATTCATACAATTTGCTATATGATCAGCAGTCTTCAACCTCAGTTTTGGGAACCAATAACTTTTTGAAATAAGTTCCGTCACTTTATCGACTCCTAGATGTCCCATCTCATTGTGATACTTGTATAGAATGTGATTCTCCATGTCCTCAGGAACATAGAACTTAAGGTTACCATCACCAGTCTTCCTATACAACACTCCATTTCTCATCTCGTACAACGCGTGCTCTCCTTCCTGTAATGATTGCCTCAATTCCCTCAAGTTCCGATCCCTGTTCTGACATATAACTAAATTCTCCTCGAATGTGTTCGACTCTATAACCATAACATTTGTACTCCTACTTAGTGCATCGACATGCTGCATCCTCTCACCCGACCGATGTTCCAATACATAATCGTAGTTCTGAAGATCCAAAGCCCAGCGCGCTATTCTTGGATTTAGTTCCTTTTTATTCAGTGTCATAGTCAAAGAATTGCAGTCAGTAACGATTTTGAACTTCTTTCCTTGAAGATATATACGAAAACGCTTCAAAGCATAAATTATAGCCAGCGTTTCAAGTTCAAAACTATGATACCTAGACTCAGTATCGGTCGTCCTTTTGGAAAAATAAAAAATAGGGTGAAATCTGCCATCATCCTTCCTTTGCAGCAAAACAGCACCGAACCCAACGGAACTCGCATCACAATGGAGTTCCGTTTCATCCTTAGGGTCATAGAGCCCCAAAACTGGTGATTCCATCAATCTCCTTTTCAACAATTCAAATGCTTTGAGTTCGCCCTCGCCAAACACGAACTTTTTGTCCCTTCTAGTCAAGTCGTACAATGGCTTAGCAATTAGAGAAAAATCCTTTACAAACCTACGAAAATATGAGCATAAGCCCAAAAAACTCTGAACTGCTAGTTGCCTATCAGGTACCGGAAAATCCCTAATCGCTTGTAGCCCTTTTTCATCCGCTCGTATACCATTGCCATCAATGTTGTATCCCAGATACTTAACCGATCTCTGTAAGAATTCGCACTTATCGTACCTTAGTTCCAACTTGTTCTCGACAAACCGTGTAAAAACCTCCCTGAGAATCTCAAAATGCTCATCTATACCCACAGTGGCAATCATTATATCATCCAAATAGATTATAATTTTATCGTCCCTAATCATGTCAGAAAAAACTCTATTTACAAATCTTTGGAAAACAGAAGGTGCATTTCTCAAACCAAAAGGCATTCGTGTAAATTCAAATTGGCCCATGGGAGTCACAAACGATGTATACTTCACAGAATCAGGCTCAACGAACACATGAAAAAATCCATTCTTCAAATCCAACTTGGTAAAAAATTGTTTTCCTGAAAGCCTATCCAATAAATCATCAATCAATGGTATAGGATAGCAGTCCCTCACCGTGACTTTGTTCAAATTCCTATAATCCACACACATTCGCAAATCTCCAGTCTTTTTTCTAACCAAAACTATTGGTGAAGCAAACTCCGATTCACTCGGTCTGATGTATCCTTTATTCAAATATTCATCTAACAATTTTTGTAATTCGCCCTTTTTCGCGTATGATAATCTCCTGGGGCTACAACTAAATGGTTTATCATCACTCAGTCTGAGTCTAATTTCAATAAATACCCCTGGTTTAGAAGGACGCTCCGGTTTCACATAATATTCATCAAATAATTCCTTAAGTTTACATCTATCACTATACTTAATACAATCCCCAACAATAAAATCAAATTCCCGATCACTACCCAAATCAATAGACAATATTTGTTTACAAAAATCTTCACCATTCCCGATACTCCCTCTCTCCCCTACTCCACATACTAATTTATACCCCGCCTTTTCAAGAAAATCTCTTCCTAACACACATTGATAGGAAGTTGTCTCATCAGACACGACTAACATATCCAAACACACCTTCTTATTATCAATATCAACAAAAAGTTTTACTTTTCCAAACACAACCAAACGGGAAAAATTTATTCCAAAAAATGCATTTTCATCACAAAAACATAAAAACTTATTCAAGTCAACGTACTTCGACACATCTGATCTTCTCATAAAAGTGATCCTACTGCCCGAGTCCAGTAGACACTCTAAAGAGAAACTAGTTTTAAACTTAAAATCTAAAGAAAACTTACAATACTGAACATACTCATCGTTGATAAAATGTACAGCTGGTCTTTTTTCCGGGCAAGTAGCCACACGGTGCTCCATACTTCCACATCCGTAGCAAGCCCCCATTTCACGTTTCGGTTTTTGGCACTGGGAGGCAAAATGTCCAAATGAATTGCAGTTATAACACCGGATTTTATTTTCTCCTACTTTGATGATTGACTCTCTTTTTTGAAGTTGTCCAGACTGCTTTAATTGGATTCCAGAAAACGCTCGAAGCAGCAACCCTTTTTCTGCATAACATTGCAATTTTGCTTGTGTCTTAAGCTGTACATCAGGAATGCCATCAATAATTTCATCGATGAGTTCATCCTCATTAATCCCAATTTTATTAGATAACATAACCTTATCATTATAATATTCGGAAAACGCTTCACCATATCTCCACTTCCGCATTTCAAAATTTCTTCTTAGAGTTAACTTATTTTCTTTAGAACAGAAAATTTGCTTCATTTCGTCCAATATTTTGTCGGAGCTTTCAAAGATAAAATTTGGCTTTGAGTGTAGCCATGCCTGGGCTCTACCTTTCAATTTACACATCAAAAGTGTTTTCATCATATTTTCATCAGCTTCATACAACTCGTTTATGCTTTTAAATTGAGATATCCATACCTCTGGTAAAACTCCTCCATCATACTCTGGAATCATGTCTTTTAGTATAGTAAATGACATGCCCATTTTTTTTTTATCAACATCGGTTTTCTTTAAAGTTTCGTTCGCTCCTTGATCATTACTATATTTATTGTCTATTTCGAATTTTGCATTTTTCTGTTTCCTTTCATTTTCAACGATCATTTTAAGCAAATCACTTTCTCGACGAAGAAGTTCTTTTTCATGTTGAATCAATTTCAGTTCTTTTTCCAACAGAAGATTTAAAAGGTTGCTATCATTGTTGTTTTTGTTAGTACTACAATCATTTTTCTCTACATGACACTCATTTGTATTTACGCCATCATTTTCCGCAACATTTCATTGTAAACCACCACTCCTTTGTTGTTGTAAACCACCACTCATTTGTTGTAAACTACCACTCATTTGTTGTAAATCAACACTAATTTGTTGTAAACCATTTCTAGCTGTTTCTTCAGAATCACTTGCCACTTCTACATCATTTTCAGGAACACTCTCACGATCGTTTTCAGATAAATGATTTACGTTGGGATTTTGATTACCCGCTTCTAAAATTGGAAACTCACGTCTAATCGCCACAGGAACATTATTAATTCTTATTAATAATTCACTTTTGGAACCTGCTGATGGAAGGCCAAGATGCTGTAACCAGCGGCGCAACTGCGGAACAGTATAATTTGTGCCACAAACTTCCTCCATACCTTTCTATTTTATAATGCAATTTTTTTTTTACAACGTCGTTAAAAAAAAATTTTACTTCCTTTAGCTATAATTTTTAATGCTTTTTATATTGGAAATCCCACTTCTGAAAAATTGTAGGCAAATTAAACACGTTTTCTCTGGTTGGTGTCTATTTTTTTATTAATTCTTCTTTTTCTTTTTTCAAATATGACAACTTAATTCTAAACAGAAGTTTTTATTCTAGCTTACTTTAAAAATATCGTAGCAGGTACCTACGGCTACAACTTAAATAACCGACGATATCATAAACTACTACAAAGCAAAATCAAAAAAAATTCACCAAATATTGCGTTTATTGTATGCTTCTATATCGATTGAGTTTATTTAATAAGTAAATTAAATTATATAATTACGGTGACTATATTTTTCAACCCAAAAAAGAGGACATATAGAAATGTAATAAAAATTATTCTTAATATTTATAGTGTATTGCATATATTCTAGGCATGGCCGACTTACTTACATATATTAATGTTTTTTAAACAAAATATGCCCAGAACTTAACATATGTCCAGAAATATCACAGTCATTTGAGAAAAATATTTTAATTTCTGCACAATGATTATAATTTCTATTGTATTGGTGATTTTTACTTTTATTGTATTGAGAAAATACAACTTTTAATTTTGGAGTTTAAACAAAAAAGTATTAATAATCAAGAAAAAAAGGACAAAGAAGGACATTTCAATTAAAAGAAGGACACTTTAATTTTTGTTTATCTAAGAGGACATCATGTAAAAAAAGAGGACTGTCTTCTTAACAAAAGGACGAATGGTCACCTTCATCCAAAGTGAAAGGATATATATAGGCTTGTCATTCCGTGTGTAATTTCTTCGATACCAATATAGGACCCTATAAAGTTTATATATTCTGGATCCTTATGAATAGCGATGACGATTGAGCGATGTCCGTCTGTCCGTCTTCTATACCAAAAATCAATTATTTTTTCTTATGTTTGTAAAGTAAACCTACTTCTTGATTTGGGAAGCCTCAATAGTCTATTAAAAACTAAAAAAAATAAAGAAAAAATTTTCCTGGGATGGAAAATTAAAAATTTTTTTTTGGCCCATTCCGTATTTTGTAGCACATGTAGTTACTAAATTTGTTAAAAATTTTAGGCTTTTCTTTAACAAAGCCTCTTTATACGTCATGAAGATTTGCATTGTCCAAAAAGAAAATTTTTAATTCAAATTTCGCTTCCAGGGGTAGGAAATTGCATTTTTTTTATATGTGAAATTAATCAAACAGGCAACTGATGTTGTTTTTTTTTCTAACTAAGCCTGTCTTATAATTTAGGAAGAACAAAATTGGTATCAAAAATTCAAAAATAAGATTTCGAATCCAGGGATATACAAGTGCAATATTTAATAGTTCATGAAGGTGGCCAAATGGTTGAAAATTGCAAATTTTTCTTAAATATATACTTTATACCTCATGAAGAGTAGCATTGGTTAAAATAAAACAAAAAAAATTAAAATTTCACTTTTAGGGTTGGGAAGTTTAAAGTTTTTCTGGTACATGCAATATATTGTAGTAAATGAAAGTCACCAAAACGGTTGCAAATTTTAAGTTTTTTTTAAAAAAAACGACTTTATACCTAATGAAGACTAGGATTGGTAAAAAAAATTTAAATTTCGCTTCCAGGGATTGAAATATTTTTATACATAACAGTAACCAAAAAGGCAACTAACGTCGATTTTTTACTAATTAAAACAATTTTTTAGTTCAGGAAAAACAAAATTGGTATCAAAAATTACAAAAAAAATCAAAATTTAGATTCCAGAGTTGGATAACTGCAATATTTTGTAGTACATGAAAGTCACCAAAATGGTTGTAAATTTTAAGTTTTTTTTAATAAAACTATTTCATGCCTCATTAAGAGTTGCATTCGTAAAAAAATTTAAATTTCGTTTCCACAGTTGGGAAATTGAAATATATAAAAGTTACCAAATAGGCAATTGACGTTGTTGTTTTTGCTAATTCAAACTATTTTATAATTCAGGAAGAACAAACTTGGTATTAAAATCTTAAGAAATCAAAATTTCGACTCCAGGGTTAAACAAATAAAATATTTTATGGTACATGAAAGTGACCAAAAAGTTTCAAAATTTAAATTTTTTTGTCAAGTAAAACTATGTTACATCTTTTAATTAAACATACTTCCTGTTTTAGCAAGAAAGAAAGAAGAATTACATCTGTGAAGGGTATTTAAGATTCGGCACAGCCGAATATAGCACTTTTACTTGTTTATTTTTCATTTGTTTTAATTGTTAATTAAAACATTTTATTAGTGCTTTTAGTTTGTTATGTGGTCAAGTATGTCTATATGCCTGCATTTCATTGGTTCTTACACCAATTTTTTTTTGAATAAAATCTACTGATGATTTGGTGTAAGAACCAATTAAATGCAGGCATATAGACATGCTTGACCACATAACAAACAAAAAGCACTAATTCAATTAAGACAATATGTCGAATAAACGATTTTAAAACATTTTATTTTAAAAACTCAGTCGCCATTTTTATACCCTTCACCAAAAATTGAAAGGGTATATATAGGCTTGTCATTCCGTGTGTAATTTCTTCGATATTAATATGGGACCCCATAAAGTATATATATATTCCGGATCCTTATGAATAGCGATGACGATTGAGCGATGTACGTCTGTCTGTACGTGAAATCGGTATTACCAAGTACCCAGAAGAGCTAGAGACTTCGTTCTTGGACTGTTGGATTGGAAATTAACTTAGAATTCAATATAGTGGTATTGAAATTCAGAAAAATCCGAAATACGTTTTCAGAGCTGGGAAGCTTACACCTATTTCTCGGCGCAAAATTAATACCAAAAACCAATTATATAGATGGTTGTTTGTAGATTAAACCTATTTCATGCATTGGGAAGCCTCAATTGTCTATAAAAACTAAAAAATAATTTTTTTTTTAGGGATGGGAAATTAAAAGTTTTTTTATTGGCACATTCAGTATTTTGTACTGCATGTAAAAACTAAAATGAATAAAAATGTTAAGTTTTTCTAAAATAAAACGTCTTTATACATCATTTTTTTAAATTAAAATTTCACTTCCAAAATTGAATTTTTTTATACATAAAGGTGACCAAAAAGGCAACTAACATTGTTTATTTTCTTGCTAACTAAAACTATTTTACAATTTAGAAAGAACAAAATTGATATCAAACATTAAAAATAAAACAAAATTTCGAGTCCAGTGTTGCACAAGTGCAATATTTTATAGTGCATGAAAGTGACCAAAATGGTTAAACATTTTAAAATTATATCAACCAAAAACTTTTTTTTGTCTTAAATAACCATTATATCAACAAAAAAAATTTTCGGTTAAAAATAACCATTATTAACAAAATTTTTTTTGCTTACTATAGCATAAAATTCAGCTTTTTCTGAGCCTTTTGTATGAAATAGATATAGTATGTAAGTGTCACAAAAATTATTAAAATCTATGTACAAATTTCACAGATATGGACATTTTAAAGATACTGCCAAATAATTATGTCAATATAATTATTTGATATACCACCAGTGTACTGTGCCTTTAAAAAAATGTAGACATGTTTGTAGTCAAATAAGATGTTATGAAAGGCGGAGTCCATATAGCAGTATAATCTCGCACTGCTTGCTATTTTTTGGGGGAAAAAATAGAAAATAAAATTGTGTTCAGAATAGAAATGAGTCGTAGGGCTATATTGTACCCTTCCCCAATAACACTTTCATACCAAAAACTATAGACATAAATAAATTTTTAATATGATATTGTAAGTTTAAAAATCAATAACCATAAAAATTGAAATTTCTATTGAAAAGATGATATAAAAAAACAGAAGAGACTAAAAATTATCGTGCCTATGTATTTTGTTTGAATGATCCAATACTGGTAAAATTGCAAAATTTTAATATGCACTTGTCATTGGAAGGCAAAAACGAGAGCTGGCACTTGGCAATAAGAAGTAACTATTGACTTTCTGAAATAACAAGCATACGTTAAAATATGTGATCATTTTACTTGTATTGGAGACGGACCTTCAATTTACAACTGCCTTGATGATTTTGTGATGTTATTTTATAATAACAAAAAAAAAAAAAAGAGTTATTTATCATAATGGTTATTTTTAACCAAAAACATTTTTGGTTGCTATAATGGTTATTTATAACCAAAATATTTTTCTGGTTGACATAATGGTTATTTATAAACAAAATTCTATCTTTCTCAATGTAATTGGTTATGGTAATCAATATAATATAAATGCGACCATAATGGTTAAAAACTTCCAAATACATATAAAGGGCATTTTTCCGTAACCTTTTGGCTCTAAAAACATAACAGTTCTTTTCGGTCCCTGAAAAAATATAAACAACAAAAAAAAAAACTATTTTAAATGAAATTTATTTGTTGGTGGTCAAGTAATGTATATATGCATTTCATTGGTGTTTTACCAGAGTTTTGAAAAGTTAAAATAGTATTGTGACAACAATATGTCAAATAAAAATTCCATAACGAAAAAAAATAAAATTTCGCTTCCAGGGATGGGAAATTGAAATTTTTTTATACATACAAGTTACCAAAAACGAAAAATTTACGTTATTGTTTTTGCTCATTAAAACTATTTTATATTTCAGGAAGAACAAAATTGGTATTAAAATCTTAAAAAATCAAAATTTCGATTCCAGGTTTGGACAAATGAAATATATTAGGGTACATGAAAGTGAGCAAAATGTTTAAAAATTTTAATTTTTTTGTCAAGAGGTGTAACATCTCACTGATAATTGCATTGATAAAAAAATAAAAATTCGCTCCCAGAGTTGGAAAATCGATATATATATGGTACATAAAAGTACCCACATAAATTCCAAGTTAGGTTTTTTAGTCAACTAAACCTATTTTATACTTCAGGGAGAATTAAATTGGTATAAAAATTTTAAAATTAAAAATTCGGTTCCTGGGTTGGAAAATAGAAATTTTTTGGTATATAAAAGTAACCATATAATATCCCAATTTTTGTTTTTCCAGTGAATTAAACCTATTATATAATTAAATTCTTCTGGTTTCTTGACCTCTTTTTAATTATTATTGTATTCTGATACTTTTAAGCTTAAGGTCACTTTATTTTAGTTTAATTTTTAATTTCAATATTTCGTCACTAAAAGATTATATAATTAAAATATTATATAATATTTTAATTTTTAAAAGTAGCCATATAAGTTCCCAATTTTTGTTTTTTCAGTGAATTAAACCTATTTTATACTTCGCTAAGATTTAAATTGGTATTAAACATTTCAAAAATTAAAAATTCGGTTCCAGGGTTGGAAAATCGAAATTTTTTAATTATTAAAAGTAGCCATATAAGTTTCCAATTTTGGGTTTTTTCAGTGAATTAAAACTATTTTATACTTCGCTAAGAATTATATTGGTATTAAACATTTTAAAAATTAAAAATTCGATTCCAGGGTTGGAAAATCGAAATTGTTTAGTATATAAAAGTAACCATATAAGTTCCTAATTTTGGTTTTTTTGTGAATGAAATCTTTTTTATACTTCGGGAAGAGTTATATTGGTATTAAAAACCAAAAAAATCTCAAAGACTATTCTACGGTTGGACAAGTAGAACTTTTTGGGGTACATGAAACGGATTTTTTCTTTTTGTTTGTAAATAAAATATATCTAATATTTTGGAAAGACGTTCAGAGGTATTAGAAATAAGAAGTGCCAAACATTTAGCTTCCTAGCCGGAAAATTTGAACGTTTTCATTTTTTAATTAAACCTACTTTCTGTGTTAGCAAGAAAGAAAGAAAGAATAATTACATCTGTGAAGGGTATTTAAGATTCGGCACAGCCAAATATAGCACTTTTACTTGTTTTCCAATGATTTGCTCCTTGGATGAGTTTTTGTGCTGATGCTTATGCACTAATTATTCTCGCCACTCCAGCTATTGACTTCAACCACAGGTCAACTATTAGTAGACGATCATTTTATTTTTAAGTTTTATTTCCTTCCTTAATTGCCACTGTAACTAATGATGACCGCTTCAAAGTCAAATTTACACAAGATGGCTTAATCTTAAAGCTTTATTTCATCCGTCAGATTTTGTTCATTGACTTTTTTGTTTTTATTATTAGCTTTTGATCTTTTTTATGGATTTATTAACCCTTTACGGATTCAATTGACTTTTAGGATTTTTTTGTATTTGACCTCTGTGGATTTTTTTTCACTTGTCATTTACGGATTTTTTTCTGGTACTTGTCCTTTACGGATTTTTGTTCACTTGTGTTTTACGTTTTTTTTTCTTGTACTGCGGAGTTTTTTTCACTTGTCCTTTACAAATTTTTTCTTGCACTTGTCTTTTACGGATTTTTTTGGACTTGTCATTTACGGGCGGTTTTTTATCTTTACGCTGTATAGGCTGGCACATTAAATACGCTCTGTTTGCTTTCACTACTAAAGACCCTGGTTAGGGACTTTTTTAAAATAAATGCTCGGGAGCCAGTTAAGAGTTGTCAAGTTGGTAACTCCCAAAAATTTGTTTTTTTATTTAAACGGTCTACTTGACCGCACTTTATTAAAATCAGAACTCCTTTAGATATACAAAATTACTTAATTTATTGTAATATTAATCAAGCTTGTGGTCGTTTTTTATAAAATGTCATTTCTTATAATTTTTATTCAATGTTTCGTTAACAGCTTGCTAACATCTTCAGGAAATAAAAATTATTAAAATTTTATAGAAAAATGGTTTTGAAACATGACATGAAAAATTATTCAAAATATTTGATTTTCAAATACAATAACATATAAAAAAAATGTTCAACATTAACAATTAACAGTGAAAAAAATTTGTTTCACATTTTTCCGGCCGGAACGAATGCTTTTCATGAATTTAAAGTCTAATGCTAGAGTTAATGTCGACGCCGTTGACGGCGTTTCAACGCCGAAAAAGTTAAAATAGATTGAACTTTTACGGCGTTGCAACGCGTTGAAATTAACTGCTCCCATACAATTTCATACGATTCAACTTTTTTTTGACATTTGACGCCGTCGACGACGTCGACATTAACTCTAGCATAAATATTTTGAAAAAAAGTGTGATATAAATATTTTACTTCATATGGTTTTGTGTTCTTTCGAGTATCTTTGCAAATAGCAATATGTTCTGCAGGTACGTCTATACTCCAATGCTTCAACGCACGCTCGATGGCTCAACCTCCATTTGCGTGTGATCAGTTTCTAAATTTTATTTATTGTTATTTGATGTTTAATAGTTGCATTACTCATAGCCACATTTCTGTTTTGAGCAGCCGTCGCTGTGAAATATTTTTTGAGTGTCACTTACGTAAGGAAACATTTTTTGTTCAACAAAATATACCCAATTACTTGCGAATTCTTCTACACAAACTTCAACTTCATTCCAAATAAAGCAGTGTTTATCAAATTATAGAAAAATAAGTTGTGAACTTGCAATTTTGTACGATAGTATAGACTGCTTATTTTCGATTTTGGCGCCATTAAAACCGCTTAATTATCTACAGTTAACACGAAACGCTCTACGGCTTTGTCCTTTTGCTTTTCATTTCTATATTTTTTTGTGTTGCTGCACTACAATAGTGCAACTCCATGACTGGCAGAGAATCCAAAAAGGAATTCAAACATTTTCGTTGATTTGCAGATTTGTCATTGACATTGTGTTTGAATTTTTGTTATTGGTTACAGATCGCTTTATCATATTCTGCATTGCATGTCTACCAATGTGTGTTTTTAAAAAACAAGTAAAAGTGCTATATTCGGCTCTGCCGAATCTAATAAAATAGATTTAATTCACTGAAAAATCCAAAATTAGGAACTTATATGGCTACTTTTATGTACCAATAATATATCGATTTTTCCAACCCCAAATTTCATTTTTTATATTTTTATTTTTAATACAAATTTAATTCTTGCTTATGCACCAAGAAAACCAAAAGTAGTGATTCTTTTGATTATTTTATGTGCCAAAAAAATTTCCGCTCTCCAGCTCTGGAATCGAATATCTAATTTTTTTGATTTATAATACCAAGTTAATTACTAACTAATTAAATTACTAACTTATATGGCTATTTTTATGTAACAAAACTATATCGATTTTCAAGCCCTGTAATAGAATATTTAACATTCTTATCTTATCCAAAAATATAATTCTTCCTGAAGTATAAAATAGGTTTAATGCACTTAAAAAACAAAAATGAAGAACTAATTTTGTACAAAAAAATTTCGATTTTCCAACTTAAGTTTCTGATTTTTTGGTTGTTAATACCAATTGAATTTTTCCTGAAATGTAAAATTGGCATAATTCACCAATAAAATTAAAATTAGAAACTAAGTTTTCTACTTCTATGCACAAAAAATTTCGATTTTCCAACCCTGGAATCGAATTTTTAATTTTTTGGTTTTTTTCACGAATGTAATTGTTTTTGAAGTATAAAAAACGTTAAATTCACAAAAAATAGGAACTTATTTGGTTACATTTTTATGTACCAAAAAATTAAGATTTTCCAACTTTGGAATCGAATTTTTAATATATTTGGTTTTTAATATCAATTTAAATTTTCTTGAAGTTTAAAATATGTATATTTTACTAAAAAAAACTAAATTAGGAACTTATATGACTGCTTTTATATACTAAAATATTCAATTTCCGAACCCTGGAGGCGAAATTTTAAATTTTTTTGTTTTCTTTTATTGGTATAAAATGGTTTTATTAAAGAAAAACTTAAAATTTGTAACCATTTTGGTCACTTTCATATACTAAAAAATAGTGCAGTTGTCCAAACACTGCAATTGAAATTTTGTTTTAAATTTTAAAACCAATTTTAGTTCTTAGTCGTTGATAGCAAAGTTGATAAACAAATATATTTTAAGAATTTGTAGCATGTTAACTAGAAATATTAGAAATATTGGGGACATTGACTCTGCTGTGGAGATTCTAAGTGAATCGTTTCGCTGTGCCACTAATGTGGCTTGCAAACCAACGGTTTGCAGGGGAAGGGCCAGACCACCATGGTGCAGCCCGGAAATTGCACATCCACGAAAGGAATGTCGTAGGCTATTCAACGAGGCTAAACGATCAGGCGACTGGTCGGCATACAAAACCTCGGTGAATCGCTTCAAGAATCTTGTCAGGAACGCAAAAGGAGGTCTTGGAGGGCTTTCTGCAGTAATGTGGAGGGTTCATCTGAAGCCAACAGGCTGCGTAAGATGTAATCAACCGCACCGGTTTTACCCAGCTACATACAGAAACCCTGTGGTAGGTGGACCATTAGTAGTCAAGAGACGCTGAGCGTACTACTCGACACTCATTTTCCTGGCAGCCAGGCGGCACCTTTAACAGGCACTGCCGATGGCAGCTTGACGACAGGCGCAGTCACAACTCCATTGGATATGGATAGGCTCCGCAGGGCTGTACACAGCTTCGATCCGTTCAAGTCTCCGGGACCAGATGGAATAATTCCAGCGGATCTACAGAGAAATGCGGACATTGTCCTACCTTGGCTCACGGTAATTTACAGTGAATGCCTTAGGAGGGCTTATATACCTATATTTTGGCGTACGTGCAAGGTTGTCTTTATCCCGAAGGGGGGTAAGACGTCACACACTAAGCCTAAAGACTTCAGACCGATAAGTCTTACTTCCTTTTTACTCAAAACTTTAGAAAGAGTAATTGATATTCATCTGAGAATGACCATTCCGAATGAGCTTCTCTCCAAATCACAGCACGCCTACACTAAAGGCAAATCTGTGGAAACGGCACTACATTCTCTAGTGGGCCACATAGAAAAATCTCTTGAGTATAGGGAATTTACTATGGGGGCTTTTCTGGACATAGAGGGTGCTTTCAACTATGTCAACCCCAATTCCATCATCAATGGGATGGCAGCGGTAGGGATTGATGACAATTTATGCCGGTTTGTTAGAAACTTACTAACTTTCAGGGTAGTCAGGGCCTCGATTGGGGATGTCACTGAGTATAGGGCAGTCTATCGGGGCACTCCACAGGGAGGTGTTCTGTCACCTCTGTTGTGGAACCTGACCATTAATTCGCTTTTGCTAAGTCTAGAACGCAGACAGATTATGACTGTCGCGTACGCGGATGACGTGGCGCTGGCGATATCGGGTAAGCACTTGGATACCATATCTCAGTGTATGGAGTCTGCGCTGGCTCTGCTGAGTAGGTGGAGTGTCAGCTGTGGGCTCGGCATCAACCCAGCCAAGACTGAGTTGGTGCTCTTCACTAGGAGGTACAAGACCGATAGCTTTATACACCCAAAGCCTAACGGCACCTCCTTGAAACTATCTAAAACCGCCAAGTACCTGGGTGTGATTCTGGATAGTAAGCTATCATGGAATCAGAACATACAGGCGAGAGCGGAAAGGGCCTTAGTGGCTATTTATACATGCAAAAGGGCAGTAGGCCTCAAATGGGGTATCAACCCTAAGGGGATCAATTGGATCCTTGAGGCTGTTATTAAACCAGTACCCTTTTACGGGGTATTGGTTTGGTGGAATGCGATGGACAAGCAGGCTCATCGCAGGACCTTTGAAAAAGTCTTTCGGGTCGTAGCGAGACTGATGACAGGCGTACTACGATCTACACCAACGGGAGCAATTTTTGCAATGCTAAACTGGCTCCCGGTTGACATTATGGCCAGACAATTGGCTCTTGCGGTCAGGTTGAATACGGTATGTTCATGGACTAGGACTGACTATAGGCATGCTAGGATTTTAAGAGAGCACTCGGAAATCCATGCGAACATTGACTATTGTGTACCAAGACCCTTCTTTGGTGGACTTTTCCGTTCCATTGTCGTTGACAGGGAACAGGTGGACAGACTTTCCTTTCCCCGAGGATTCAGTTAGAGTTTTCACTGACGGATCCAAAATGGGAACAAGAACGGGCGGAGGCTTCTATGTGGAGAACTTCAATGTAAGATCTCCATTACGGCTCCAAAACGGTTGTACTGTCTTGCAAGCCGAAATCTCTGCTATTACTCGGGCAGCGAGATGGCTGAGGTACTATAGGATATCGAATGATATCTTCATTGTTACCGATAGCAAAGCAGCCATCTCTGCTATTAGTGGTGTGTACAGTACATCGAAAACTGTGGTCGAATGCCGACCGTCTATCAAAGAGATAGCTTTGGGACTCATGCTAGGAGGATGGGTCTAATATACAACGACTATTGCAGAGGCTGCAATGATGAGGAGGAGGAAGAAACTGTCCTCCATCTTCTGTGTCAGTGTCCTGCCCTTGCTAATGTAAGGGCAGCGGCGCTGGGCTCCCGATTCCTGTCAGACTTAGACAGTCTGGCAAACATGGAGCTTTCAGGGATATCATCCTTCCTCAGGGGTACAGGATGGTTTGAGACGGCGGAGGACATCCCTTAGGAGGTCCTCTGCTTAAGGGCATCACAAAGGGACCGAATTGACGGACCCAAGTGGATTGTCCCGCCAGGGACAACGGCCCTCCAACCTAACCTAACCTAGCATGTTAACATTTTTATAAAAAAAAACGATAATTAATAACCATATTATCATCATTAAGGTATAAATAAACGTTAAGAATAATTTTGAGTTGAATTTGTTATATCGTGTCGTGAAGTTGTGCTTTAAAATAAGTTCTGATTTAAAATAAAGAACAGGAACAACAATCTAAATATTTGTTTTTTTAAGAAGTAGAATACTTCATCGATTGACCTGGCGCAGTCGGACGTAGGAGCTAATTCCGAAGGATTAGACTGAGCTCAACATTCTTAGAAAAAAAAAATTAAAAGTGATGTTCTTTCAAAAAAGGACATTTTCAAAAAAAAAAAAAAAATTATATATTCTCAACAGTAGGGAGACATCAAAAGAAACTTAAAAACTCTCCATATAAAATTAAAAAAGGAAATCTTTTTGTGCACCAAATTATCAAACGAAACCTTATAAGAAAGATGGAAGCAACCAAAAATCAAACACCAGAAGACAGTCCACAATCACCAATCCCCTTATCCGAAATCCTTAAGGAGGCTTCAAGGATAAAAGAATTCAACGGGGACAGAAAGTATGCACTATCATCATTCGTAAGAGAAAAGGAACTATTCATACCAATATTCAAAGACACCAACCTAGACGAATACGTTTTTCGGCGGTGCATTATCAACAAGATACAGGGAGCAGCTTTGGACATGGTTCGAACGCTGGGTGCCAATTCCAACTGGAAGCAGATAAAAGAGGAATTAATTGCAAATTTGGAATAAGAGAGTCATACCACCCACTACACCACAAAGCTCTATCAATAAAAAATTATAACGTAAGTGATTATTATTTTAGCTTAAGCAAAATTTTGAATAAACTAAATGAAAAATTTGAACAAGAAGAGGAAAAGCCTACCGAATTTAACCCAAAAATAAATGAATGATTGATTCTAAAAACTTTTTTAAATAAAATCCCACCATATATGGCTAGCATAATATACACTAGAAATATTACTAACATTAGATCTGCATTTCACATACTAGAAGAAACAGGATTATTAAGACAAAATACAAGAAATAGACGTATAGATTATAGGGAATCAAATCACATAGTGAATAATTCTAACAGTTTCAGACAGACAAATAGTTCAGGTCAGTTTAGACAAGGAAATAATTCAAATAATTTCTGACAGACAAATAGTTCAGGCCAGTTTAGACAAACGACTATACTGTTATTCAAATTGGTTTAAATTTGAACAGCGAGGACAGACATCCGGACAAGTAAGAAATCCATTTAGACAAAATTATAGCAACAGGCCAGAACCATATTGACGAGAAAATTTTCGGTCACCAGCCCAAAAGCAAATTTACCGTTAGTTTTGTTTACTATAGGAAACACTAAAATTAAATGCTTAATAGACACTGGCTCCTCAACAACCCTAAATAATCAAGATATACTACCACAATATAAGCGAATAAAGTTTGACAATCCCTTACTTTTCAAAACCTTAAACGGACAGATAGAGGTGAATTATTAAATTATTACAGAAATTCCAATAGAATTTAAAGACAACAATCTCATGTGTTGGAAATTGACCAATTTCAAAAATAAACATTTCGACGGCTTAATAGGGCAAAACATTTTAATAGTTTTAAATGCTAAAACAAACATAGGTGAGGAATATATAATCAAATACCCAGATTACACAAAGAAATTTAAATTGTTCACTGATCCCAGTGATTATGCAAGCGTTTAAAAGGAACTGTTAGCGATTGTTTGGGCCTTAAAATATTACAGGCCATACATTTACGGAAGACCATTTGATTTTGCTAGAAATCATCAGCCTCTAGTTTGGCTTTACACAAAACATAAGAGAAAAGATATCAACCCGAGACTTCAGAGATGGCTGATGGAACTAGGTGAATACAATATAGATATGAACCATATAAAGGGTAAAGAAAATAAAATCGCAGACTTTTTGAGTAGAATAGAGACAAATACAGGTGAAATTCATGTCATAAATGATGAGACCGAATTAATTAATGACAATTTTAGTACAACTGCTACAATTCATTTGCAGCAAGAAGAGCAAAACGACCATTTTCCAATTTTAGACAGCTTAGTGAATAGGTTCCAAACTCAAATAACTATATCACAGTACAAAGTGAAGGAAATAGAAGTTATTAACGGAAAGAGGAAAATATTTGTCAGTAAGGATCACACCCAATCTAACTTTATTACGAACATATTTAGAAGATTTTTAAAAACGGGAAAAGTAGGAATCTTTTCAGAGTTACCCGATGAAATCTATAATCGAGTACAGCTCAAGTTGATTGATCTCCTTGACTCACGTGTGAAATTTTTTAGATGGAAATACCATACAAAAGACATGAGTAACGAAGATAAGACATATAAACAAATCGCGAAATACCACAAAATAGAAACTGGTCACGGTGGTATAATAGAAAACTACGAGGGATTAAAAAAGAAAATTTATTTCAAACATCTTATACCTTAATAAATAAATATATAAATAACTGAGACATGTGCAACAAATCCAAATACGATCGTAAACCATTAAAACCAAAATATCATCTGTCTGAAACCCCATCAGACATCAAAAAAATTATACATTTGGATGTATATACTATAAGGAAACACAGTTTTTTAACCTTCATAGATAAATTTTCTAAACATGCCATTGCAATATACTTAGAGGACAGAAACAATACTACAATAGTCGAAAAATTAAGACAATTTTTATTCATAAGAAGTAAACCAATAAAATAATTACAGACAATAAGTTCAATCCGACAAATGTTAAGCAATTTTAAGGCAACAAGGAATTGCGGTACGCTTTACAAAATCCAATAACCATACAGGAAATGCGTATATAGAAAGACTACATAGCACAATATCAGAAAAATTTAGAGCTTTAGAAACAGAAAATTCATCCTTTTCGTTCTGGTGAAAAGGAGTGCATAGAACGGCACAACAGATCTGTACACTCAGTAGTTAAAGAGAAACCTATAGATATAATAGAAGAAAGAACAGACAAAAGTAAAAAAGAACAGAAAATTAAGGAAGCTAAACAACGCATAATAAACAAAAGAAATGATAAAGGGAAAATTAAGAAAGAACAGATGATGAAAACTATGTAAGAAATTATAAAATATTTAGACACAAATATGAACCTAGCTACCGCAAATATTATATTAAAAGAAAGAATAAATTTTCAGGGAAATTGAAATTGGACCTTAATTGTTTTATTACTGATGCTAATACCAATGACAATGGCGTCCCTGACGATACAAACAATTAGCAATGCTGACGGATTTTCGGAAATCAACCTTGACGATTTAAAATTAATTACTAGCTACAACAGAATTTTTTTATTTATTTATTTATTTTATTTATTTATTTATTTAAATTATTTTTATGTCCCGCACACAAGACATTATAGTCTTATATTGCAGCACAGGACTGAGCATATGCAAATACAATATATCAAAAAGTAAAATAAAAACAAAAGTAAAAATAAAAGATAAAAACAAAAGTTAACAATACGAAACAAAATATATATATGAAAAAAAGTAATAAAAATGGAAAATTAAAATTACATAAAATTTAAATTAATTACAAAATTTATAAAAATAAATGAAGTTAATAATGTATATATGTATGTATAGCTTTTAAGAAATGTATTCATATAAAGCAAAAAAGTATATATAAGTACTATGTATATACATATAATCAACCTGAAAAATGACAAGAAACATATTTCCTGAATTGACGTGCGTTGCTAATGGTTTGTAAATTATGGGGAATTCCGTTCCAGAGACTGATAGCATTAATAAAGAATTGGTATTTAGAGATCAGTGTACGATGACGAAATACTAGAATCCTTCTGCCCCTATCAAGAGTTGAAAAATTTAAACGATCATAGAGGTGCGCAGGCTGATGTGTATATATTATTTTGTGCATAAAGAGTAGAACACGGATTCTTAGGAAATCATCAAAGCCAATACCGTACAGCAAGTTTACGTAAGGCGATATGTGATCCTGTCTTCTTAGGCCATAAATATACCGAATTATGCTATTAAAGGTTACATTAAGTTTCCTTTTGCTGTCACCATCGCAGCTGGCAAATAGTTCGCAGCCGTACAATAACATTGGTATTAAATAAGATTTTGCAAGAAGTATTCTAATTTTAATTGGAGTGCAATACTGAGTTTGCCAAAGATTCCTTAGCATTTAAAATGTACGACCACATGCGAAATTAACGTGATTGGACTAGGTAAGTGTATTGTTAAAGTAGATGCCAAGATTTTTGGCAGAATTTACAATATCTATAGTCTGATTGTTTATAGATAAAATAGGATTGTAATTAATCCTCAACAACCTTTTTCTTATGATCAAACACTTGGACTTAGCAGGATTAATTGCTAGACCATTAGCAGTAGCCCACTCATAAACGCGCCCTAAATCCCTATTTATAGTACCAACACATTCATCAAAGTCTGTGGTGCTGCAGCTAGTATAAAGTTGAACATCATCTGCATACAATCTAATCTTACAGTGTCGTAGCTTATCATGGAGATCATTCACATATAGTGAAAACAGTAGGGGGCCTAGTATCGAACCCTGTGGAACACCTCGGTTCAATGGCAAATAACCTGAAACTGAGGTTGGTGTTTCAACATATTGATATCTATCTATCAGATATGAATATATAAGACCCTTGGCAGCTGAAGTAAACCTAAACATATGTTTAAGTTTACAACACAAAATGTTATGGTCAACCATATCAAACGCCCTGGAATGATCTAAAAGAACTAAAAATGTCACATTACCACAGTCTACTTGCTGTCTGATGTCCTCCGCCACATCTACGAGGGCCGTCAAACAACTATGATCTTTGCGAAATCCAGATTGACGGTCCGTAAGCATACTGTTCGTTTCAAGATATCTTATAACTTGGTTATGGATTAATCTCTCAAAGACCTTAGATAAAAATGGCAAAATTGCTATCGGCCTATACTCAGAATTAGATTTAGGAATAGGTAAAATCTTGGCAAGTTTCCAAATTTTTGGATAACGGCTAATGGTAAAGATCCTGTTAAAAATATAAGTTATATAAGGAAGAATTATTCACATAACTAATCTTCAAAACATAATGGACATTATAAATAATTTAGAAAAAGAAGTAGTGCATTTTCATCATGTTAGGAACAGAATACTCCTAGAACACTAATAAGATAAAATCAAAATAAAAACACAAACTCTTCGTTCTAACCGAAAAAACGTGGCCTTATAAATGCTTTAGGAATAGGACTAAAATGAATTGCAGGAACAATGAGTTAATATGACAGAAAAGAAATCGAAGAACATCTTAGGATAATAGATGAAAACAGTCATAAGACGATATAGAATCTTAACAAAAACATATACATTAATGACAACCAAACACTAGACAAATTAAAAATAACAATAGAAAATGACAGAAAAACAATTTGAAAAAAATTTAATGTAATAGACAAAAATGACGACAACATTTTTAATCAGATTAGTTACCTAGACACTTTACTGAAATTGAAAATTTTATCTGACAATTTAGAACATATCCAAAATAACATAGTATCAGCGAAATTTAAATTAATGACAAATTATGTATGAATTTTTATTAGTCGAACTTTGTAATGTAAATTGTTAATTTTTTTTTTTTGGCTTAGGTTCGAATCTGCATGACTGCAAATGATTTTTTATTATTTTTATTAATAAATGAATTTTGTTCAAATTCTATTTATTATTTTTTATATTAAGATTGGAATATTAAGAATATTTTCAATAATCATCAAACCAGCAGAACGGATCAGTACATTTACATTACATTTACATTACAAAGTTCGACTAATAAAAATTCATACATAATTTAAAACATTGCGGGGGCACGCGCACTTGTTCATTGTAAATTGACAACTAAATTCAATTACTTGAACATAAATAACAAAGAAGCTTTAGCAATCAGCAGCCGATGGCTCTGGAAAAAGCGAAAGAGATACATGGAATATTGGGAATATTAATCGTCAGGGTTGGGGAATTTCGTACTAACCAAAAAAGGTAATAACTTAAAAATATGAATGTGATAACTTCTCATATTCAATTTTCGTTAAAATATTGGTTAAATAGTTGATATTCCTACTTACTAGCACCACTTGCAAAAGTGGAAAAATTGAACAAAGAACGCTGATGAGATGGCGTAGCGGCCACGAAATCAGTACTGATCCGTTCTGCTGGTTTGATGATTATTGAAAATATTCTTAATATTCCAATCTTAATATAAAAAATAATAAATAGAATTTGAACAAAATTCATTTATTAATAAAAATAATAAAAAATCATTTGCAGTCATGCAGATTCGAACTTAAGCCAAAAAAAAAAAAAATTAACAATTAATGACAAAGAAATTAGTGACTTTAAAATAGACTTTTACGAACTTCAACATATGCTGCAAAATACAGAGAGTACAATATAATATTTGTCATAAAATTTCTAAAAGACACAGTCACTATTACGAGCTCCCTAATTACAACCAATTACAGACACAAATTTCACTAAGATAAAATAAACCGCAGGAAGTACTACACTATAACGGAGTAACATCCGAATACAAAAATGACCCAGATTTTATAGAAATTAAAAAATCAGATTTATGTATATACACATATAAATGTAAAAAAAAACAAGTAAAGACCTAGTATTCGACCGAGTCGAATCTTAAACACCCTCCAAATATTTAGTAAGTAAATTTAAAATGTTTAACTTTGTGGGACAGAGTTCCTTTAAGAAATTTCTGTACCCAATTTTAAATCTCTATTTTGACAGAGGCATTCCGAGAAGAGCAGTGGGGGAGAGTTCCATCTCTGCAAAATCAGACAACATCTCAGCTTCTTATAGGCTTCAGGAATAAAAACTTTTCAATATTTACACCATTTTTGCATATAATATCATACGTCAATGCCCACTAAAAGTGGGCGGGGTCCAAAAATAAACTATAACATGTTTTCCACAGGCGAACGTATGGCAGATCGTCTTAGACTTCATCACTGATCAAGAATATATATACTTTATGGGTTCCAATTTTTTTGGAAGGTATAAAAACTGTATTTTGTCGGGTTCTCTCTGGCAAAGGCCGTGAGTTATATGTTCAACCACCATCCCTAATTATACTTTATTATTATATTTGAAATATATATGTGTATAAATATTTTTATTTATATTTTCATTCAAATTACTATTATTATTTTTATGTCAATATTTTTTTAATTAATATTAGGTTTTCAATCAAGAAACATATTTATATTTGTTAAAAAAAAATATATTAAAAAAATAATTTAAAAAAAAAATAATAAAAATAAATATTTAAATGAAATTTATTTGTTGGTGGCTAAGCAATGTCTATATGCATTTCATTGGTGCTTTACCAAATCGTCAGTAGACTTTAACCACAGTTTTGAAAAGTTAAAAACCTCTTATCTTATGCATATACTTCCGAAAACCATCTGAGAATTCACAACTTGTAAATTACAAACTATTTTCAAAAATAACAACAGAACAAGAACATAGGCTTGCAACTCATACAAAACTAACCAACAAATAAAGTATGTTCGATATGAATCTATTTTATTTTTCTACACCTTTATACAATCAGAAATCCATTGGATAACAAGAAAAGTATTTATAAGGCAAAATGAAAAATAAAATCTAAATTAAACTGTTCTGAAATCTTTTTATTAGACACATTGTTGTCACAATACTACTATATATAAATGAAATTTATTTGTTGGTGGTTAAGCAATGTCTATATGCATTTCATTTTCAAAACTGTGGTTAAAGTCTACTGACGATTTGGTAAAGCACCAATGAAATGCATATAGACATTGCTTAACCACCAACAAATAAATTTCATTTATATATAGTAGTATTGTGACAACAATGTGTCTAATAAAAAGATTTCATAAAAATAAATATTTATATATTAGTGTTCAAACATTTACAATATACATATATTAATATATTGAAGATTGTCTTAAGAACAATTAATTGGCGCAGTCGCATTACAAACCAAACAACAAAATTCCTTAAAAAAGGGGAAAGATTAAAATTTATCATTATACTTACACACCTTCAAGCAAGAACATCAAATTTAAAAGCAAGAACATCGTCAATTAAAAACAAGCAATCAAGAGTAAGCAATAATAGCAACATATTTCATTGGTCACCATCATAAGGAGCACAACTTAAGAAAGAACAATGGCTATCAATGCTTTTAGTCTTTTGGACGGTCTCCCAGACTTTGATGGCAAAGCTGAAGAATTAGAAATGTTTACTAAACACGTTGAAGAAATACGTAAGCATCTTGATTTGTCTTTTATATCCGTATTTGATTTGAGAGTAAGGAATAAAATCATTTGTAAAGCTAATTTAGTTCTTATAAATAAAAATAATCCAATTAAGTGGATGAAATTAAAATAATTTTAAGAGTTAGTGATTTGTATGCATACTTATTAAATTTGCTGACTAAATTAAATTTAAAAACTAGTGTAGATAAAGGAAATGAACTCTGGTACAATTGTAAAAATAATGAAACTATGGTTTTAATAATTTTTATATCCAAATTGCCTAAAGAACCAAAGCTAAGTATTAAATGCAAGAAATCCTCATACACTTCTAAAAGCAAAAGAGATTTTAATAGAAACTGATTATTTTCATACCAAATACTTTACATATTATCCATCTAAGTTAGATAACAAATATATGAGTAAAAAAGTCTATAAAAGCTCTGATCAAAGCTTTACTGATTCCTAATCTTATCGTAATAATAATTCGAATCAAATTTCACAAAATAATACTCAACAAATTTTTAATAATAAAAATATTCCATATCATGTTAACTATAACCAGCATTATGCAAACCAACATAGATCAAATAGTCTTGTAAGTCTTCAGAGTAATAATAACAGTTTTCCAGATATTCATAGAAAGCCAAATAAATCAAATCACTATGAAAGTCAAAATATGTCGGGAAATTTTAGTAATACGAGTAGTAACTATAGAAAGAATTCAAATAAATCTCAACAAACTACTAATCCCGGTATTCATAAAAAAATAAAACGTAGTGGAAGTAGATAACATACAAGTGTCAAATTTTCAACAACGGTCCAACGAGCTTTACCCTTTATGATAGTAGAAACTAGATCTGTCCTATCAAGTTATTAATAGATTCTGGATCCGGGACTTCACTTATAAGAAGTGGCTTATTTCATAATTCTTTTAGAACTATACTTGATAACTCAATAATTTTGAATACTATCTCTTCTAAATCTGTTTCTACAACAAAAATATCAATACCACTTTTTTAAGAATTTAATTCTCCTAATACTCGTAAACAAATTGAGATGCTTGAAGCCGACATTTTTAGTGATTTTGACGGAATTTTAGGATGTAATATACTCAAAGTCTTAGGAACGAAAATTGATTTAAAGCAAAACTTATTAATAAATTTGTGGGTGCTGTTGGCTGAAGTAGTAGAACACGAGACTATGAAGCGGAGGGTCGTGAGTTCGAGCCCGCGCTGAGTCATGAAATATTGTGTTGAATTCTTCTGATCAGCATTAGTGCGTGGTTGTGTTAGTTGTTGCCAGCCTGTTTCAATGATGAAGGCATAATCACTGGTCACTGAACATAATTGGCGGCGACTGACACTATCATGTACTAAAAAGCAGAGTAACAGCACCCACCTTCGTCGGCCCTGTAGCAAAAATTAGCCGGCGAAGTAAAAGGTTGAAATAGCTACAAAAAAAAACTGTCTATCTTCTCATCTTTCCTCATCTGTCCCCTCAATACTATCCCCTCGTTTTCAGTTCCGGCGAAATGCATTGCATATGTAAGGGTCATCCCCTGAGTGCTGGTCCTACACCTAAAAAAAAAAGAAAAAAACTTATTAATAACTGATATTGCAAAAATTCCTTTAATATATACAAATTCTAGTACAGAATACAACGAGAATGACTTATCATATTTTAACTCAATAGTGGAAGATATAAACTTCAATGAGCCGAAAATGGAATACCTAAGTAAGAAACTAAAAACTGAAAATTTAAATAATTAACGAAATTGGTTAAGAATTTTAATTACATTTTTTATATCGAAGGTGAAGATTTATCATGCGTTGTTAAATATAAACATAAGATACCAACAATTAACGAGTTCCAATTTATTCCAGAAACTATCGTTTTCCGGAAATTTTTAAAGATGAAGTAAACAAACAAATAATTGAAATGTTACAGTCTTAAATTAAATTACAATTTGGGTTGTACCTAAAAAAATTGACAACTATGGAAAGGAAAAATTTAGAATAGTTATAGATTATAGAAAATTAAAAGACGTAACTATAGAAGACAAATTTCCTATTCCTAATAAGGAAGATCTTTTCTCAAAATTAAGAAAGTCTCAATATTTTAGTACTATTGATTTAGATAAAGGATTTCACCAAATACCTGTATTACCACAAGATAGCCACAAAACAGCTTTTTCAACTTCATTTGGACATCATGAGTTTACCAGAATGCCTTTTGGTCTGAAAAACGCTCCAGCATCATTCCAGAGAATGATGAATGGATTGCTACAAGATTATATAAATAATATATGCGCCGTTTATTTAAGTGATATGTTGGTATTATCAACTTCCCTGAAGTTGATATATTGTCATTACAAACAATTTTTCAGAGATTATCTGATTATAACATGAAAGTCCAAGTAGATAAATGCAATTTTTTCAAACGCGAGTCGGAATATCTAGGACACATTACAACAACGGATGGTATTAAACAAAATCCAAATAAAATTGATATAATACAGAAAATTCCTTTGCCAAAAACAATAAAAGAGATAAGATTTAGGTTTAACCGGATTCTACAGAAAATTTATTAAAGACTACAGCAAAATCGCGATCCCAATGATTTCATACCTTAAAAAAGGATCACATATAAATACAGATAACTCGGTCTACATTGAATCCTTCAACAAATTGAAGCGTTTTTTATGTTCTCCTCCAGTCCTAGCATATCCAAATTTTGAGATGTCGGTTTTGACTGCTGATGCCAGCAATGATGCATTAGGTTCAGTTTTATCACAAAATGGACATCCTATCGAATTTTCTTCTAGGACATTAAATCAACATGACTGCAACTACACCGCAATTGAAAAAGAATTTTTAGCTATTATATGGTCGATAAAATATTTCAGACCTTACTTGTTTGGTCGAAAATTTAAAATACAGACAGATCATAGACCACTTGTGAGGCTTAATTCGTTAAAAGAACACAATATGAAATTACAAATGTGTAAAATTCATATAAATAGAAAAACTAATCAATTTGCAGACTATTTTAGCCGTCTAGATATACATCACATGGAAGAAAGTGATCAAAGTATTAATTCTGACAGAGCTACAGTGGACAAGAGGAGTTAAATGATCATATTTTTATCTCAGATTCTCCGGTAAATATATTTCGAAACCAACTTATTTTAAAATTAAGAAAAACATATAAATATGAAAAGAAAATTTTATATCAAAAGAAAATAAGACATTTGATTACAATAGAAGAATATTATGAGGATAAAATATTAGATTCTCTAAAACAAATTCATCCTATTAAAGGAACTATAGCCATTTTTTGTGAAAGTTTTGATGTATTCAAAAAACTTTAAGCCTGTATATAATAACCTGTTTCTTTTCAAAAAGAGAGGTTTGCATTTTTGGGAAAAGCAAAAAAAATGATTGCTGATAATGAATTTAATACAGCTTATGTTAAAAACTTTCTTAACAGCGAAGAAGTAGATTATCATTTCACTGCACCAAATTCCCATACAGGTAGCGCAGATGTAGAAAGATTTCACCTTACACTTTATGAACATATCAGACTTTTCAAATTAGGTCAGAAACATGATGATTATGATGTTAAGTCACTTGTTTTATAATCTGTTCAAATAATAATGATTCAATCCATAACACAACAGGCTACAAACCATATAAAGTGGACAAATTTATTTGGCATAGCTATGTTGCATAACAAAATTTGTGAAAATAAAATTAACAGAACTCGAAAAATATATACAGAAAGAGAAGATTGTCATGAATACAATGAAAGAGAATTTGGGATTTCATAATTTTAAGCTTAAACCTAAATATATAATAAAAAAAGTCAAAGAAAAAAATTAGACGAACTTTATAGATGAAAATGGTTGTAAAAGAGATAGGCAATTGGTTAAAAGAGTTTTTAAATACCAGAATAAAATACCAGATGTTAAATTTGATAGAAAAATAACTGGTCGAAATTATTCTAAAACTAAATAAAAATTGTAAATTGTAAAAGTTTTTATTTGCAAATTAAGTACAATTTAGTTAGTATCCCCACATTTCGGGAGTAATGTGTATTCAAAAGGTGGGGGAGTTATATGTTCAACCACCATCCCTAATTATACTTTATTATACTTGAAATGTATATGTGTATAAATATCTTTAATTATATTTTCATTGAAATTACTATTATTATTTATATGTCAATATTTTTTCAATTAATATTAAGATTTCAATCAAGAAACATATTTATATTTGTTAAAAAAAATATTTAAAAAAATAGTCTTAAAATAAAATAATAAAAATAAATATATATTAATACATTGAAGATTGTCTTAAGGACAATTAATTTGTGGGGAGACTTTTCACCCTGCCATAAAACTCCAAAAATATATGTTCGGAATAATTATATGTAAAATTTATTTATTAATGTCTTTTTTATAGGGTCATTCAGACGTTATTATATGCAAATTTTTGCATATAATAACGCCGACTAAAGTGGACGGGGTCCAAAAATTATTATTTTTTATTTAATGGCTCCAAGTCTAACGCGTTGGACCTTCTTTGACATAAGAATATATCATTTGCTTAACAAAACTACAGAAACTTTAAAAATTATGTTGTTTTTTAGATTTTGGTTTAGTTCTTCTTAGGGGAACTTTTTTGCCTCTGGCCCGATTTAGCCTATTTCCGAACTTGACCTGTGCTATCCTTCAAGATATATTTGTACCAAAGTTCAAGAGTCGGGCTTTTTTCGTGTGGCCTGAATCGTGATTTCCACAGACGTACGGACATGCTCAGATCGTCTTCGATTTCATCACTGATCAAGAATATATACTTTATGGGGTCTCAGATGCATATTTCGCTGCGTTACAAACGGAATGGCAAAGTGAATATACCATACAATTCTTTTTTGGAGGGTATAATAAAGATTAAAAAAAGAGATAACGGAAATAGAACCAGGCTTAGTACTCTTAAAAAATTACGTAAAAAAGTACGTATTGTAACTAGTAATTGTGACGAAAGAAATCTTTCAATAAGCAAAAATTATCTATTTACATATCATGGTTGTAAAATAATTATTGATGATGAAACATTTTCAAACTCAAGAAATATATATGTTATTCCTTCAAATAAAAAAATTAAAATTGATACTATAGAACCTACATTCGATGAAATAGTTTTAAGTGAAATTGAAAATCTTAAAGAAATAAAAGAATTACAAGACCATAAAATATACAGTAAGAAATCAATTCTATCAATATTTTTAATAATTATTTTATTGATTTTGCTAATAACGATTTTCGGGATGTACATATGTAATTTAAATACAAAAATCTCTAAAACAACAAATTCAGAAGAATTTTAATACAAAGGAGGGGTCATATTAAACACAGTAAAACTATATAAATTTCATAACAGTTTAATTTAGATTTTATTTTTTAATTTGCCTTATCAAATTGATTTTTAATTGTATAAAGGTGTAGAAAAATAAAATAGGTTCATATCGAATATAATATATATATATATATATATATATATATATATATATATATATATATATATATATATATATATATATATATATATATATATATTGGGTTGGTTTTGCATGATTTTCAACGCCTACTATGCTTATTCTGCTTTGATTTTTGAAAATAATTTGTAATTTACAAATTGTGAATTCTCAGAATGGTTTTCAGAAGTATGTGCATAAGATAAGGGGTTTTTAACTTTTCAAAACTATGGTTAAAGTCTTCTCAAAACGGGATCTCAGAGATCCTACTTGAATGTTTGTGGGTTACAGGCAGCCACGTATACCATGGTTAAAGTCTACTGATGATTTGGTAAAGCACCAATGAAATGCCTTTATACATTGCTTAACCATCAACAAATAAATTTCATTTAAAACATTGTTACACAGTTCATAAAGATTTAAATATAACGACAATATGGCTATATGTACTTGGCAGCACTATAAATTCAGCTCTAGCTCTCAAAATATTACCACCCTGGTGAACACAATACAGATACCCTAAAAGAAATGAATGACTGAAACTAATCCATACAAAACATTTTCACTAATACATTTGAACATATCGCTGACATTTGTTGAATTTTTGACAATACTTTCTGTTTTTAATTTCAGTTTGCATATAATATATTTTATAGAAAATAAATAAAGCTTATACAATTAAGATTAAGAAACAAACCGTTGATTTATAGTGAAATAATCGTGTAACTCTTATATATGAGACGAAAAATATGATTACAAACAAAGAAAAAATATATATAATACCATATAAAATATCCAATTTTAAATAAAGCGATCAGTTAATACCCCACGACATAAACACTCAAGGAAATAACAGTTAAGTATCCATGTTAATTATTTCAAAAGTTTCAGAATTAAAATCTTCAGACACATCAGTTAAAACTATTTTATTGCACATAGGGTTCGAGTTTTTGAGGAGATGAAACTTGTCATAGTAAACTGAACTGTCTAAAGTTGTCAAGAATTAGCCTTTCAACTTTGTTCAAGTAATTGTTTTCGTTCTTTCGATCAAACTATCAAATCCAAAAAATTAATCGATGAGAATAAGGAATAAAAATGTTATTTAAAACAAAAAATTGTGATCAAAAAATAAGCAATTCATATAAAAAGCTTAACAATAAGAAACTTAGAAACGACAAAGCAAGTATTTGCTGAATATCGATTTTAATACTTGTAGGGAAATAATTCAAATTTATTTTACATATTGATTTAAAAGTTTAAATTTAAAAAAACACATTATACGAGCACGCTCACGTCTTGGCTCATCAATAATAAACCATTTTCGCGAACTTTAGCAAATAAATTTGCAAATACCGGGCACTGTTGGTCCTTTTCTGAGACTAAATTTTGTGCATTTTCATTCAATTTCGATCAATTGCCTCTGTTTTGGAAAAAAGTTTTCAAAATCCCTACGTTGCTCCCGCGTAAATCGATTCATTTCGTTTAGTGGAGATAATATACTGAATTTTTTGATACAATGGAATGGCACAGCTATTGCCAGATTTGAAATAACCGGTGGTTCAAATATAAGCTTTCCTGGTGCAGATTGGTACTAAAAACTCACAAAAAGGGACTTTTTCATATCCTATTTTAGGAATTTTAGATCAAAACAAGGATTTAATTTTGTTGGTATTTGTACAGCTCCCGTTTAATGTAGAGTTGTACAAAACAGCTCTTTTGAGCTAGCACTCTTGATTATTTAGCTCAGTCATAATTCATGAAAGAATCAGACTAGCTAATACAACAACTACTTATGCCTTTTTAATTTTTCGTTAATATGTAATATAAAACACATTCACTCAACAAAGTAATAATTGCGCGTATATAAAAATGATAAATTGGGATAAATATGCAAATGATCGTTAGCTTTACCACAATAATAGAAATCAATCCGATTTCTGACTTTAAAATAAATACATATAAATAGTGCACCGAGTTAATGAGTTAATGAAAATATGTATCATAGCAGTTAAAATTTTTCATCTGGCAATCCTAATGAGGCAGAACACACTGGATGAATTATTCTGGCATAACATGGCAGTTTGTTGGCATTTTCGGTGAAGAGGGTAGTTTTTGGTTGGCATAATTTTTCAACCAGCTTCAACCCCGCACAAGCAGAACAAAACTAATACATACGCACTTATGAAAACACAGGTTCTGCGTTTTGTTTTTTACAGAGCGTTTTTTACAGCAGTATTTACAAAAAATAAAGTAGACTTGATCAACACTTTAAAATAAATTTTCTATGAAATTTTTACTTTAAAGCACACTTTAAGTACACATTAATTTTTTGTGAATACAGCAGTTAGTCTTTAGTTGTCCATCTTTGTGTAAACATGAACTTCAAAACAAAAGGGGGTTGGTCGCGCCAACAACCATTAAAATTGATGAATGAGTCAGTAAGGGTTTTTTCGGTAATTTCAAAAACTTATAAAAATTTTTGCAGTAATTTTAGTAACTAGTAAAAGTTTTTGGTTACTGAAAATTTCAGCAAAATTTTATTGAAATTAGTTAAATAACTTTTACTGGTGACGAAATAAACTTATATGAATGTACCTTTAAAAATTCACTTTTCACGTTTAGATTAAAAAAAATGAAGGTGTCCTTTTTTAATTGGTGTGTCCTTTTTTATTTGTTGACTATTAATTTTTTCTTTCTTCAAACTCCTATATTAAAAGTCCTATTTTCTCAATACAATAAAAGTTATCATCACCAATACAATACATATTAATAATATCATCACCAAATGGAGTGTGCAGAAATGAAAATCGTTTTATCAAATTACTGTAATATATTTGGACATATTTTATTGTTTAAAAAACATTAATATATGCTAGTTAGAGGGCTATGCCTAAGGTATATGCAATTGTTTATAATTAGTGAATACAATTTTTATTACATTTCTAAATGTCCTTTTTGCATTGAAAAACATGGTTATCGTAATCATAGCTGATATTAAATAAGGAGCAGACAATTTTCTATCTTCGGCAATTTCCTTAAAGGTTCCTCCTGTAGCTAAAAATTTTAAAGTTGCAGAAAATTTTTCTTCAACCGGAATACATTTTCTCAAATGTATTCGCTTCTTTTTTTTGCCTTCTCATCTTCTAGAAGTAATGCTGCAGCTTCAAAGTTACAGGCACTAGAAATTCCTCCTAAGATTATAGCCAATTTTTCATCACTTATTCCAGCCATATTTGCGCTAAGTTTGTTTCATAATGTATGTGTACAGCGAATGAAAGCCAAACATCAAATAAACAATAAAATACTAACACACACAAAGCTGTGTATATGTATACAATTTTATGCCAGATGAATTAATCCAGTGTGTTTTGCCTCAATAATATAAGGCACCACACCATGTGTGTATCTGCATATATGAGTGAGTTAATTCCTTTTTCTCATATGGATTTTGACATACAAATATTGAAGAGTTACTGAAAGAGACAGATCCCATGAAACAACTGAAAGAAGTGAAAGAACAATAAAAAAACAAATATTTTGAATAATTTTTTAATGTCATGTTTTAAAACCATTTTTCCATAAAATATTTTAATAATTTGTATATCCTGAAGATGTTAACAAGCTGTTAACGAAATATTGAATAAAAATTAGAGGAAATATATTTTTATAAAAATATTAGGGGAAATATATTTTTATAAATATTACAATAAACTGATAAAAATAAATCAACATAAATAAAAATAATTATCACATTCAACTATGCTACCTGTTTAAGCCAGATCGTTAATATTTTATATTGCTTCGTTCAATTTGTTTATTTAATTTTCTTTTAATATTTACTACTTTGTCAAGACCCAAATTTACTCCTTTCTTAATTCATTCCTGAGTTTTCGGAGTATTCTCTTGGATTCTGACTAGTAAAAATACCTAACGGTTTCGTTTTATTCGTTTGTTCGGTCCTTTGTTGTTTTTCTTATGTATAAACTTGTTTGTGAGCCTTTGATAAAGTGGCACATTCCAATTTTTTTACACAAATCCCCATAATCGAAAAAAAGGTCATAAAGAAATATTTAATTCAATTTGAAAACACTAAATAACAATTGTGCTTCGAGCCGGATCTTGGGAAAGCTAACAAATTGCAAAAGGTGCTAATTTTGTTTTTTTTCTCATTAAAAGATCACCATCAACCCCTACTTCTGACGGAGTATTATAACAGCGTTTCTTTTTTATATACAAATATATTTTCACTGGTTAATTAAAAGGTGCGTAAAACATTTTTTAATATTGTTTAAGAGTGAAAAAATAAAATATATAAGGATATATTTATAGTGTAAAGATAAAGAGGTAAACAATTACAATTGTTGTTGTTTTCATATGTGATTGATCGCTTTGTAATAAAATTACAAGCAGACATATTTGTGTTGAAACGCCATCTGGTTTTCAACCATCCTTAAAAATTGTGACGTTTGCTTTGATTCATCGTGCTAATAAATCAATAAATACGTGGGCGGACGGATTTATTAAAATTAATTTAATAATTATTAAAGAAATTTTATTATTACCGGTGAATTTCCAAAGTGAAAATTAAATTAAGTTGCAAATATAAAATTCATTTGTGGTTGCCTGAAAAAATAAATGGTGTTGTGATATATTTTGTTGTGATACATAAACACATTAATTTTTTGTGTTTTTTTTTGCTTATATACTAGCACTCTATAGTCGGTCAAATTGGGCGAGATAGTGTTTGTGGTAAATTTTTGCAAATAAATTTAAAGAAAAAAAATTTTTTTTTTGAAATTTATTTATATATTATAGAAATTTACCCTATATTCGGTATATTTAATATGAATATTTTGCGATATAAATTCCTTGAAGAAAAAAGAATAAATAATAATAACATAAATTAGTATCGTGAAGAAAAACGATGGCAACTGCAATTTTAAAGAAGTTTATTCGTGTATCAAATGCTGTTATTATATTTGAAGCAAAATTTAACGATATACGTGAGGATTTGCATACTATATATACTTTGGATATTCACCGTGAAGAATTAAAAGAATTGTGGGATAAAGTGAAAGTTGTTTATGAGGACTGTCTTGATGATATTGACAATAATGCAAAGGCAGATCCCAACGACGCAGCAACAACTACGGCTAAATATGACGCTTCTTACGCTTCTTACGCAGCTTATTTGAATTGTTTGTCGGCCATTAATGAAAAAATTAAAAGTTTTGAAAAGGTACCGAAAATGAATGAATCTATGATGAAAGATGGTCATTCAAATAATTCTGATCATAATCCGTGTGATGTAAACACATTTGAAGGTGATTATGTTTCATGGACAGCCTTTCGAGACGTTTTCACAGCTTTGTATATAAATACTTCACGTTTAAGTAATATAGAGCGGTATTGCCATTTACTAAGAAAAACTACCGGTGAAGCAAAAGAAATTGTATCAAAATACCCCCTTAGTAATGAAGGTTTTGATATAGCTTGGCAAAGTTTAAAGAACGCATATGAGAATCCGCGTATGCTTGTTAATAACCAGTTGAAGATTTTGTTTAAGCTTCCCGCATTTGAGAAGGAAACAAGTGACGGTTTAAAAACTTTGCAGCATGGTGTCAATAATTGTTTGACTTCACTGGCAATATATAAGGTTACAACTGAAAGTTGGGATCTAATTTTGATTTTCTTATGTATTCAACGGTTGCCCACGTCCGCTATTACTTTATGGGAACAGAGTGTTAGGGATAAAGCGGAATTATATAAACGGAAAGATTTTGACGCCTTTCTGACAGAAAGGATTCAAAATCTAGAATGTGTTCGCGATCTTAGGGACTCCGCAGTAGTAAAACCTTGAGTACAGAAGACCAAGGTTCATGTTGTGAATTCTAATTTAACTTCTTGTGTCCTTTGCCGTACATCGGGGAATTTCTTGATGACATGTAAACGTTTTAAGGATCTCTCAATTTCGGAAAGGTTTGCAACAGTTAAGAAATATCGTTGTTGCGTTAATTGTTTGTCGCGAGAACATGAAGTCAAAAATTGTAAAAGTGCCTTTAATTACATGAAGTGCAATAAGAGACATCATTCATTGTTACACCGTCAGCTATCCAGTACTGAAGGTGCGTTAAATATGTCAGTGCGGGATGGTTCTTCGATTCCCCCTGCTATTTCACAAAATAATAATATTAATTCGTCCCTACCGTCTATTTCTAGTGGCTTGTCTGTAAATCGACAAGTTTTTCATGCTACTCAGAACCGCAAGGTTCTTCTGGGAACCGCTATGGTCAATATTATTCATCAGGGTATGACGTACCCAGCCAGAGCTCTTAAAAAATCGCTTGAAACTAATTACACATTCGACGAATGTTGAAACTTTCGGTATTAACCAAACAGTTTCTGCTAAGACAAGAAAAGTTTGTTCCATAAGAATTAGTTCGTTTGTGGATCAGACTCTTGTCTTAGAGACAAAGGCTTTTGTATTACCAATCATTTCTGGTGCATTGCCATCTTTCTGAATAGGTTCGAGTCTTCGTAATAGGTTCGCAACTTTACAATTGGCCGACCCTAATTTTTACCATTTAAGACCGGTTGATATACTATTAGTGGCTGATATATATCCGTAATTGATCTTGGGTGGTATTCAACGGAATGGTTTCGAATCTTTGGTAGCTCAGAATACGGCATTCGGGTGGATTATCACGGGATCTGTTGTTAACACACCAATTCAAGTGTATTCGACTACTGTAGAAGATTTGCCTGAGGATAATCTTAATATAAATCTTCTTAGGTTTTGGGAATTGGAGGAAACCCCAAAATGCAAAATATTGACATCTTTTGATAAGATTTGTGAGGAAAATTATCGGAGAACTACGCAACGCAACTCCGAAGGCCGATATGTAGTGACGCTACCATTTAAGCTTGAATTTCCTCATTCTGTCAATTTGGGTTTTTCAAAACAGAATGTCATGGCACAATTCTTGAGAAACGAATCTTCTCTGCTACGCAAACCTGATATTAAAACATTGTATGATGATGTCGTTGATGAATATAGGCTTTTGAACCATATGAGGCCTGTTTCGGAGAATGTTTTTGGTAAGAATATATCATCGTGTTATCTTCCTCATGATCCTGTTATTAAACCTGATAGGAAAACTACAAAGTTGCGTGTCGTGTTTAACGCATCGAATAAGACTTCAAACGGAAGTAGCTTGAATGATTGCCTATATGTGGGCCCCACATTGCAATCAGCCTTGGTGCTTTTGATTTTACGTTGGAGGCTCTTTCGATATGTCTTTAATTGTGACATTACGCAGATGTATAGACAGATTCGACTTGATTCTGCTCATACTCCATATTAACGGATATTATTTCGGCGTTTTCCGACGGAGGAGGCCAGGGCGTATGAGTTACAGACTGTAATTTTCGGTGTGAATTGTGCTTCCTATCTGGCGATTCGCACCCTTTTGCGATTGGCAGATGATTAAGAGAATGAGTATCCTATTGCCGCTCATATTTTGCGCAAATCTATGTACGTTGACGACATACTAACAGGTGCTCATGACATTTCATCTGCTTTGAAGGCTAGGGATCAACTTCGAACTGTCCTATCTTCGGCGAAATTTGAACTTAGAAAATGGACTTCAAATGCAATGAAAATTTTAGCTGGCCTTCCCTCAGAATATTTGGTAGATTAACATTTGTTGAATCTAGCAGCTCTAAGACTTTGGGTATTCAATGGAATGCTCAATTGGATTCCTTTTACTTTAAGGTGGAGCCCATTGCTGATAAAATAGATTATACAAAGAGGGAAGTATTGTCCATAATAGCTAAATTGTTTGATCCCGTTGGTTGGTTAGGTCCTGTCATTATTGTTGTAAAGATTATTATGCAAAGGATTTGGCGTGACAACATTGAGTGGGATGATAAATTACTTCCTTCTACAGATATAGAATGGAAAAAATTCGTGAGTTTCTACACTGAGGTGGACAATATACAGATACCGAGATGGGTGAAGTATGCGCCTAATACTTCCGCTGAACTTCATGTTTTCTCTGATGCTTCAGAAAAAGCTTACGCGGGGTTAGTGTATATAAGAATTGAGTCATTTGGACGAATTCATACTTATTTACTTTCCTGTAAAACTAAAGTTTCCCCTATAAAGACGATTTCTCTTCCTCGACTGGAACTTTGTGGTGCCGTACTTGCTTCCGAACTATTGAAAACCATTGTTAGGGAAATTGATATTCCATTTAGGGAAGTGTATTGCTGGACAGATGCTACCATTGTTCTTTGTTGGTTAAGAAAAACTCCTAGTAATTGGACCACTTTTGTAGCCAATAGATTTGGTCGAATTCAGGAGAATGTGAAGAATAATAATTGGTATCATGTCAGATCTGAGGAAAATCCTGCGGATTTAGCTAGCTGAGGAATTTCCCCTTCAGATTTATCGAAAAGTGACCTTTGGTGGCACGGACATACGTGGCTTCGTAAAAATAGGTGTAATTGACAGCCAAATGACATGTCGTCCATGGACACGGAGACGGAAGCTCGAACGGCGAAGACCCATGCATCTTTCTCTACCAAATTTGTAGATACCCTGCAGTTTCACAAGTAGTGGCTGGCAACTTTCCCCGACTACATCGCCATTGATTTTTCATTGACTACATCGCCGATTACATTGGTACTCAGTGGTAATCTGTAAGGTAGTGTCAGAGAGAAATGTAACCGATAAATACGTCGATGAAGTAATCGACGAACAGTAAGGCATTACCAATGCGGACATCGCCTTGTTAAATTCGCCGCTCAAAAGCATTTCTGGTAGTTTAGCGAGTCGTCGACGAAAGGTTTGTGGTAGTCGATGAACTCATCGGCGTAGAGTTATTACCAATACTGCAGAGTATTATAGGAAGGTTTTCTAAGTTGGATCGTGCTCTTAGAGTAATAGCTTATATGTTACGATTCTTTTATATGACACCGGTCTCACAGAGGCAAAAATTCGTTTACTTCTACGGCAGCTACCAGTGGGGAATTGTCTAGAGTTAAGTTACGTTTAGCAATTTTGGCTCAAAAGGTTCATTTTGCAGAAGAGTATCAATTTTTGCAATTGAAGAAAATTATTTCTTCTAGAAGTTCATTGAAATCGCTCAATCCATTTTTAGATAAGGATGGAGCTATGATGTTGAATGGTCGTTTGGTTAAATCTCCATCTCTGTCCTATACAGAAAAATATCCTATCATTTTACCATACTCTTGTCGTTTTATGATTCTGTTAGCAGAATTTGTGCATATACTTTCTGTTCATGGCGGAAATCAATTGATGCTGAGAATTATTCGCATTGAATATTGGGTTCCCCATTTGAAAGTTTTAGTACGTACTGTAGTGAGTCGGTGCAAACGTTGTATAATGGATCGGAAACGCTCTTGCAGTCAAATTATAGCAGCTTTGCCTCCAGAAAGGACTGTTCTGGAAAGACCCTTTAACACCACGGGTATAGACTTCGCTGGTCCGTTTGATATGAAGAGTTTTACTGGCCGCGCTTGTAGGATAACGAAGGCATATGTGTGTATTTTCGTTTGTTTTTCTACGAAAGCAGTACACTTGAAGGCTACCACTGATTTATCAATGGATGCATTTTTAGCTGCTTTTCATCGTTTCATTGCTAGGCGAGGTGGTCCATTTACTGTATTTTCTGATAATGGAACAAATTTTGTTGGCGCTTCTAGAGGTATTGAAAGGGACTTTCGTACATTTCTATCGGAATGTAGAGCCCGAATGTGTTCTACTTTTGGCATACAGGGTCTTACGTGGCGTTTTATCCCAGCTGGTGCCCCTCACATGGGTGGGTTATGGGAGGCTGCTGTTAAAAGTTTTAAAACACATTTTCGAAGAGAAGCTCAAAATCTGCGATATACATTTGAAGAATTGTCTACTATATTGGCAAGAATTGAAGCACGCCTCAATTCTCGTCCCTTGTGTCCCATATCGGACAACCCTAATGAACTTGTGGCTCTTTCGCCTGGTCACTTCTTAATAGGCTGTCTTATATTGGCTCCTCCGGAACCAAGTATTTTGGAAACTCATGATAGCATTGTAAATAGATATCGTAAGATAAGGCATTTTCTCAAGATTTCTGTCGACGATGGAAAGAGGAATATTTGCAAAATTTACATAAGAGGTATAAATGGAAGTTTCCTGAGAGGGATATACAGGTTGACGATTTAGTTGTTATTCGTCATGAACAGCTTTCTCCCACTTCTTGGAAATTAGGCAGAGTAATTAAAACCTAAACCGGGACTGATGATCATATTCGCATCGCGGACATACGTACTGCAAACGGCATTGTGAAGCGACCAATCACAAAACTGGTCATCTTGACCCCATAAAATTTTGAAATTTATTAACTTCCACTATTTCCTAGCAATATGGACTCATTATCATTGTTAATGGAAGAGCCTCTCTTGGAAGAGACTGTGGAGGTTATGGAAGTAGCCCCTCCGGCTGTGGTGCTGTCTGGTAAAAATTCTCCGGTTTTGGCACCGACTCCTGCTGCTGCGACTAGGCCTGATATTGCGGAGGTGGTGAAATCTACGGAGTGCCCAACTATGTCTGCTGTTGGCTCCGATGAAATATCCAAACTGCCTGCTGCTGAGCGGTCTAAAGCTACTGCACTTGCTTGCAGCCTCTGCAAGAAACCGCATTCCTTGGTAGCTTGCTTCCGTTTCAGGCGGCTGTCACATGAAAAGAAGCTACGTCACTTATTGGTTTGGGGTCAGTGCTCAAGATATTTGGCCAGCAACCATAAAGTTAAAGATTGTGGCAGGGTGCGGAAATGTGGCAAATGCCAAGGAAACCACCACACTTTAATACATTTCTCTAGGTCGGCTGAAAAAGGTACACCGAAACCAAAGGTTGTCCTCCCCCCGAAAAAGCAGAAAAATTTAACAAAGCCTGTGCTGTCGGGAGCGGGTCCGGTTAGTATAGCGCCGTTGTCACTCCGCCATGTTGTTTCCTTTTCCCCCACGGCGCAGGTTAAGTTGCAGGCTGGAAGTCATGAGGTTTCGGTGAGAGCGGTGATAGACGTATGCTATGAGGTCAGCTATGTAAGCGATCAGCTTGTCGCCAAACTGAAGCTGCCAGTTCCAGATGGCTACTGTCGCTTACGCATACGCTCTATATATGATGCTGCGAAACACATATCCCTTATTACCAAGGTGCAGCACATGCATGGCATAAGGACGCCTCGAGAAAGTGTGGTAGAGGCTGTTAAGAACAGATTTCCGGGGTTACAGTTAGCTGACCCCACGTTTTATCATTCTGGGCAGGTGGCAGTGGTTTTGGGTCCGGAATTGAGCGGGCAGATAATAACTGGCAACATATTTTCGACTCCGGGTTCACCTTTGGCCCAATATTCATTCTTTGGCTGGGTATTCTCCGGAGCGTCTCCGATTTGAATAATAATACAGTCCATTTAATGTCGTTAAATCTCGGAATTTATTGTACTATTTTTATAAATACAAGATATAAGTTTTTTGTTATTGAATAACTTCGTTATTGCAAGGTGGCCGGCAATGTTTAAGCCAGATCGTTAATATTTTATATTGCTTCGTTCAATTTGTTTATTTAATTTTCTTTTCATATTTACTACATTGTCAGGACCCAAATTTACTCCTTTCTTAAATCATTCCTGATTTTTCGGAGTATTCTCTAGGATTCTGAGTAGTAAAAATACCTAACGGTTTGCTTTTATTCGTTTGTTCGGTCCTTTGTTGTTTTTCTTATGTATAAACTCTTAATTGTTTGTGAGCCTTTGATAAAGTGGCACATTCCAATTATTTTATACAAATCCCCATAATCGAAAAATAGGTAATAAAGAAATATTTAATTCAATTTGAAAACACTAAATAACAATTGTCTTTTTATTTATACCTCCCTCTTTACACGCAAACACTACCTAATAATTGGTGATAAAAAAATACACATAAGTACTGATGACGAAAAAGTAGCTAATTTCAAAAGCATCTGTCCTGCTCAGCTGTATACCTAGGATAGCAAAATTGATGTAGAATTTTCCTTGTTCCTTGGAATATTTAACATGTCTTGCTGTATTTAACATGTTACTGTCATTGTTATATGACACACACACATTCCCAGTGTTATTGTATAACATGAAACATTGCGCTGTTATACGACTAATGTATGCTTAAAGCGATTTTTGTTTTACAGGTGATGGGTCGCAAATAGAATGTTGCAACATGCAGAATTATAAACTTTCACCGCGCCATCATCATCCGGCTTGTGAGCCATTGATAAGTAAAGATTTCGTAAATCGCCATGGGTCTGATACTTGCTTAAACTACGTACGTAGTGGTCTAGCGGTTGGAAATATATGTACTTTTGCAGCTCCAGAGCAGGTGAGATGTAAATATCTTATGAAAGCGCCTCCATCATGCATTTCTAATCTTAGCTAAACCAGTGTACAAGTAAACTTGATATGTCACAATTGTATGGTAGTGACGAAAAGTCCATGCATCAAATGCGCTTGCATCGAAATGGCCTTCTTAAGTCCTCTGGATCAGGATCCCAAAAAGATTCATTATTACCCGTTGCAGCGGAAGACTCTAATTCGTTTTGTTCTCCGAGCTTGGAAGGCAACACAAACTCAACGTGCTTTATGGCTGGGGATTCTCGTGTTAATAGCAATCCGTTTGCCATTATAATCCATACAATAATGATGCGTAATCACAATCGCATTGCAAAAGACTTAACTGCTAAACATCCAGATTGGAAAGAAGATAAACTTTTCCACAAAGCGAAATCTATTAATATCTATATTTATAAGCAAATTGTTTTTAATGAATGGTTGCCAATTGTTTTGGGAACTTCTATTGCTAACGATATTAAGGGCATGAAGAAAATGAACGAACATGAATCATCTGATCAAACATCCAATGAATACGCGGTGGCGGCATCAAGATTCTATCTTTCGATGATGCCTAATGAACTTCACAATTATGTTTCTGGAAAGCATGAAAGGTACGTAATTATGTTACAAAAAATTAATCACGATATCTTATTTCACAAGCTATTTAAAAAGTTTTAATTAAAAAAAAAATTTCTAGTTTCTTCAATGTATCTTCTTAAGTCTCTTCAATTAAAACCCCTAAGAAATTTTATATCTTGCATAATTTCCTGATTAAATGTTTGTCTCCTGACTTGACTAAGAGATGGACAGTAGGATAAGTAATGCTCAAGTGTTTCTTCATCCTCCTGACAGGATCTGCATGTTATATCGCCAACGATACCCATGCGTGCCATGTGATTCCTTAATTCTATATGTCCTGTTATAATATTAACCAATCTCCATAGTGGTGGCCTACTTAATCTTAGGATTTGCTTTGTCTTGTTACCATTTGGGTTTTCCCATAGAATTCTAGTCACTCTACCTAGTGCTGCCAATCTCTTGTACGCAGTTCTATAGCCCATTGCTTTAGTTCATTTTTAAAAACTTTCCTACTATCCCTATAAATACCAACTTGTAGTCTGTTATCAATTTCCTTTAACCATTTTATACCTTCCGTAATAGCCGCGATCACAGCTTGAAATATTGTATTATGATCTGGCAGGCTTAAATACTATTTACGAAAGTTACGACCTAAGTCATAGAACTCCACCCGATCGATTACCAATATTTTCCGTCAATATAGTTGATGTGGTTCTTATTGCGCCACAGATGCCGATACAGCACTGTCTTTGTATTTTTTGAAGGTGTTTAATATAACCTTCTTTGTTAAGAAAAAAAAATAACTGCTCACCCATTTCACGATTTCGAAAGAGTTCTTTCTTTCGTGCAACTACATTTGAAATAAACACAATTTATACATTTTTGTGCTTATTCTAAATATAATTATACGCAAGAATAAACTCGTTTTACATGGTTAAATGAATTCGAATGTAAGAATTTATGAGACAACATTTTGACTTCAATGAAATGTTTTGTTCCCAATCCTATTGCAAGTGGAAATGGATGAATTTCTCCGCAAACATTCTCTGAAATATTATGACTAATGGTTTGCATACTCTTACAACAAGGTGTCTGTGGACAATCTCGCTGCATGGATGAATTATTGCTGAATAATACAAAAACTTCTCTATCTTCTTATCTTTCACCATCGCTCTTCTCAAGACTATGCTTTCATTTGATAGTTCTGGCAGGATTCCTTGCATAAGTAGGACTTATAGCCTTAATGGCAGTCCAAGTAAAACAATACCACCTTTGGCATTGAGAATTTAACTCAATTAATACCTCTTAAGCAATGGCTATTTATAAAGGCTGATTTTTTAAGTGCTTTCGGATTTGATGTTAAAAAGAGATACAATTTAGAGAAATATATGAAATGTTTATTTCAGTCGATAGTTCGATCTATATAATTCAATTTTTTTATTTATTTATTTAGTCTATGGATTATTCCTTACAGACTGATAAAATTAAAATATAACAATGTTTCAGAAATGATAAGTACATACATATATAAATGGAATCGATAAAGCTTTGTTTTACAATAGTAACAAGACAAATTACAACAAAAACGAAAAGTATGGCTCTAACAAATGTCGATTTAACAAATTATTGAAATCAATACAAGGGTAAAGTCTGTTAAAATCATCGCAAATTACTGTCGTTTGTAGTGTAAAAGTTAATACTCAAGAAGCTGTAATACCTTGTTGGACGATTGGGTATATTCAAGTTTATTTTGCCAGGAGAAATAAAGATGTGACGCAGCCGTTTATTAATTTCAGCAGAAAGGTAACATTTAGCATTTGCCGACGGCTCCTTAAGGTTGGGAGCTTAATAAGTCCTAGGCGTCTCTCGTAAGATGGTAATCCTATATTAGAGTTCCAAGGAAGGCCACGAAGACAAAATAATAAGAATTGCACTTGTACTGACTCTATCTTATTTGAATGTGAAAGATATTGTGGGTCGCATACAACAGATCCGTATTCAAGTATTGGGCGAACTAAAGTAGTAAATAACATCTTGGTTGTGTAAAGGTCAGAGAACTCCTTAGCCCAGCTTTTAATAAAACCCAGGACACCAGTAGCTTTATTAATCGTCGAAGTTATATGGCACCTGAAGTCTAGTTTTTTATCTAAAATAACTCGCAAGTCATTAAATGAATCCACTAGGTCAAGAACAACATTATTCATTTTATAGAGTCCATTAATTGGAGTTGTTCTTGAGAAAATCATGTATTTGCACTTTTTCACATTTAGCTCCATTAAATTATTAGCGCACCAAGTGGTTAATTGTATAATGTCAGCTTGGAGACGCAACTGTTAGTCAATCGAGTCAAACGATATGAATAACTTTACGTCATCTGTATACATTAGTATATTTCAGTTTTCAACAACGGAGGGAAGATCATTAACAAATAACGTAAATAAAAGTGGGCCGAGATGTCTTCCCTGAGGCACACCTGATATAACATTTATATCAGTAGAAAGCATATTGTGGAACTTGACACACTGCATTCTGTTCTTCAAATAAGATTCAATCCATTTTATTAGAAACGTTCCAAATCCAATTCGATCAAGCTTATGAATGAGTAAGTTGTGATTCACCTTATCAAAGGCCTTACTAAAATCAAAATAGATGACATCTGTTTGTTTGCCAGTGACAAATCCGTCGTTAACTAAGGTTGTTAATTCTAAGAGATTCGTAATAGTTGATCGACCTTTACAGAAACCATGCTGCGCAGAAGATAGGATAGATGTTGCTTGATAAGACAATGTATCGCATAAAGTTGCTCAAACAACTTTGGTATATCGTTCAATTTAGCTATACCTCTATAATTTTATCCAGATTTGAACAGCGGAGTGATGAACGATTTCTTCTAAATTGGAGGAAAATAAGTCAATTTGAGTGATTTGTTGAATAAATAGGTCAATGGAATACTTAGTAAATGAGGACAGTATTTTAAAATACTACTAGGAATACCATCAGGACCGGGAACATACGAAACTTTTAAATTTTTCATATAAGTGAAGACAGTTTGCTGCTCAACACATTAAAATTCACTGATTCAGGGGTATGGTAAGAATACTGCTCGATATTGCTAAACGTAGACGATGAATAGGTTGATGCAAAAAAGTCAGCAAACATATTAATTATAACTTTATCATCTGAAGACTCACAATCTTTAAACTTCATAACAGAAGGGAAATCTGACACACGCCTCTTCGAATTGACAAACTTATAAAAAGATTTAGGATAATTTTTTACCCTGTTTAAATAAGCACTATAAGCCAGTTGATTATCAATGGTATATCCAGATCTTGCTGAGGAGTACATGAATTCTCCTTGTACTTTTTAAATAGTTTACTCTTTCGGTTTTTAAGTCTTGAAAGTTGTTTAGTGTTCCAAGGTGGACCATGGCAGGGCACAGGTTGTACTCTAGGTATTGAAGATAGGAAGCATTTGTGTAGTATATGGTAAAATTTTTCGATACTTTCATCTAAATCATTGCCATAAGATCATTCATTTAACCAGTCGATTTGAGAGAGTTCACGCTGAAGTTTAATGTAATTTGTTGATTTAAAACGAAAAATTTTATTTTGCTGAGATATTTTTGACCGACGAAGAGGTTGGTCTGACGGTTCATTAAGAAATACAAGGTCTAACAATATATCAGAACTATTTGTGATGCAGTTGATTTGAAAAAGGCAGCACTCCAGTAAACTGTTAATGAAATACTGTGATAACTTCGAAGATTGAAGAGTTGACAAATAATTACAATCAGGCACAGATTTCCAGGACACGTTTGGCATATTAAAATCTCCCAGCACAAATATAAGATAATTTGAATTTACTTTATCTGCAATAACATTTATAGCTAAAGATACACCGGAACAACATGTTCGTTGTAAATTGTTAACTAGAATGCAATTACTTGAACATAAATAACAAAAAACTTTAGATATCAGCAACCGATGGCTCTGGAAAAACCGAAAGAGGTGTATGGAATATTGGGAATATTAATCGTTAGGGCTGGGGAGTTTCGTACTAACCAAAGAATAGTAACTCGAGAAAATGAATGTGAGAACTTCTCATATTAAATTTTCGGTGAAAACATTGGTTAAATATTTGATATTCCTACAAACTTGCACCACTTGAAACAGTGGAAAAATTTACCAAAGAACGCTGGTGAGATAGCGTAACGGCCTCGAAATCAGTACTGTTTGTTACTCAGCTGATTTGCTGGTGGATGTTGTTTTGTCCGGGCGGAATCACCGAGATAATTATTCAGTTAACACAAGTACTTAAACTTGGTTGTTTTCGATATTGGAATAACGCAATCACTTGAACTTGGTTAATGGGAATTGGATAACACAAGCACTTAAACTTGGTTGCGGAGGATTAGACAACAAAATACGAAAACTGCTATTTTTGCTTAAATAATTGTTTCTCAATTTATTTTAATTAAATCATAACCTTATATACTATTTTATTGCAGACTTGCAATAAATTATTATAATTATATTTAGTAATAATATAATTCTGTTTTTAGACTTATGTATTTTCCCACACGTGTAAAGGCGGATTCACCCATGTTGTCCGAACAAAATTTTTGTCCGGACTAATTTTTTTTATATGTAGTTTGACGTCTTTCATCTTGAGAGAGAGAAAATATTTTTTACGAACAACTCTCAGCTTGAATTGGTTTAATTTTATATTTTGTCCGGACAAAATTGAACTGAGTTGCCAATACGTTAAACTTTTTCACATAAAGTTGAGGTGTCATTTTGTGTTTGATATATTAAATTGTGTGTGAGACTAAAAAAATAAATTTTGAGAACTAATATTATCTATTTGTTTCTTTTTTTATATGTATTTTGCTAATAACAATGATTTATGCCATAAGGTAAAGCAATTTACTTTTCTCGTCCATTATTATTATCACAAATTCTTGAAAAATAATTTAAAATATGTAATATTCAAATATCTACCATTTTGCAAAACTCATATTTTATATGAATGGCAACTTTGATTTTTCGGACAAATTTATCGAAATGAGTGAATCGTGCTGCAGAAAACTCTCAGTAAAATAAGTTTTGTCCGGAAAAAACATTTGTTCGGAAAACATGGGTGAATCCGCCTTAAGAAATTCCAGGAAACATGAAACCTCAGACAAATGCAATGCAAATAAACTTGAGAGTAGTTCAAGGTTCTTGTCAAGAATTTAAAGTAAATGAATTTAAAGTAAAAAAAAACTACAGCAAAACTTGAAACTTAATTCTTTTCTCATAACTTAAATTAACTATTGCATAAATCCAGCACAAATAAAAGTAAATAATAGAAAAATTACATGAAGTCAGCAATTATGTTTGTACATTTATACAGACGTACTTACGCAAATATGAAAGAATTTCATTGTGAAGGTCTGACCGTATCCCCGCCGTTGAGTCATGCTCAACAAAATTACAAATGTGACAACTTTATATTGCCCTTCATATGTCTTAGAATTGAAGATTTAAACTACTGATACTTCAAATTCTGGTGTTGAGACATGTTGACGTACACTACCACTAACAGCCCAAATTGATGCTCAAGCAAAGCCCACAAACTTTAAATTGGAATCACGATGGAAATTAGTTTCTCATCTTGAGCACGAATTTTGGAAGAGGTGTTCACGAGACTATCTAAATGAGCTACAATACCAAAACAAATGGCGAGAGCAATCAAAAAATCTGCAACCAGGAGCGATAGTTATTATATGTAAAAGAGGACAACGTTTCAGTCATGAAATGGCCTCTGGGGCACGTAATAAAAACATATGAAGGACACGACGTTGGACGGAAGGCCACTCCCTAAAAAAACAGCGCACCTCGGCAAGCTCAATTACGACCACCCTACTCACAATACTGCTATTGCACCCACTTGTGTGCACAAACAAAATCGAAGTGACACAGTTTGAACCCAATATAGGCTTGCAATTTGAGGGTATTGACAATAGACGAGTATTGCGGTCAGAATAGAACATCATTTCCTACTATAACTTAAAACCACATTGGCAAGAAATAAGTACCTTCATGCACGAAACAACGGCATGACACAGCAATGAGCAACATAAGTGAGATCAGTTATCCAGGCGAGGTTCAAATTGCAAGATTTCACAACAAGATCTATTTCTATTGAACTTCCGTCACAAATTAAACACATCAAATATCAGCACGGGACCATTGCCTACGTTGCTCTCGTAATCAGAATGTGCTTGAGGATCGGCTGGAAAAGAGCACGCTGCAAGCTAATTAAACCATATTGTTACAAAGTTCAAAAATAGATTCATATATAACGACAACGTGGCTATATGTACTTGGCAGCACTGCCAACTCATCTCTAGTTGTCAAAATGTTACAACCCTGGTCAACAAAATGCAGATAATATTTGAATATACACAGCAACATACCTACATAGCACAAGAAGAAACAAAACTACGCAACGCACAGAACACTCATACATACAACCACACATAGGTTCATAAACAAAACATCCAAGACAGCATTGCCATATATGCAAACACACGTATATAGCTACATGTTAAGTAAAGCACAACCAACAACAACCATGACCAGATGCTTCGCGAAGTTACCAGACAACGTCATTTTGCTATATAAAGTCGCTGCCAGTGATCAGCGGGATTAGTGTGATTTTAAATCTAGACGTGTTAACATCGCTAAGTGTTTAGTAGAACAAATACTCGTAATAATAAAGTAGTAAATAAAGTGTTAACGCATTATATTTCTAAAATTAATTGTCTGTGTTTTCAATTTGATGCAATTAAACGAATCCTTGAAGGATAAGTAAAAAGCGTTTTTACGAAAAGGTCTAAAAACGTAACAATTTGTGTCAGAAGTGGGATTGCAAAAATAATTAAAAGGACACTGCAATTAAAGGAAAAAAAGGGCATTAAAAAATAATTATGAAATTTGATGAGCTAAAAGTTGAACAGCTAAAAAGGAGCGGGAATTGCCAACAGCAGGTAACAAGGCTGAACTGCAGGAGAGGCTGATAGATGAGCTTAAGAATCGCGGCATGGACATCGGGACATACCAGTTTGAGGACAAAGACGATGTAGAGGTATGTCCTCCTGCTACGAACAGCAGCATGGACATAAATTCAATGGTTGCTGCTATGATGATTCAGATAAAAGGAATCAATGATGCACAGGTTGAAATTAAACAGAACTCTCAGCAGATGCAAGAGGCATCAAGGATCATCTGGCAGATAGAGTCCAGCATCTAGAAAGCGGTGGCCTGGAACAGCATGCAAAAGAGTTCGAAGAAAAATTGCATGCTATAGAGGACAAAGTTCATAACCTTGAGTGTAGTGGCGGGCCAGTACGAGCAGTTGCGGAGGTTTCTGCGCGAACAAAAACGCCATGCTTTGACGGCAGCGTACCATTGGGCATCTTTAAATTCCAGTTCGAGACTGTTGCTAGCAGAAATGGATGGGATGCTGAAGAAAGGGCCATAGAGTTGATTTTGTCCTTAAAGGGTACAGCTGCAGAGGTACTTGAGACCGTGCCAGTCAGCAGCAGAAACAACTATAATGAAATAATGGCACCATTGCAGCGCAAGTACGGTGGTGAGCTCAAGCGCGATCTATACAGAATGGAATTGCGATGTAGAGTTCAAAAGCCTAACGAGTCTCTACAAGATTTCGCAATGGAAATCGAGCGTTTAGTGCAGCTCACATATCCAGGCGAGAGTCACCCGTTCCTGGACCACTTTAAAACTGAGGCGTTCGTTAATGGCATTCGCGACTCTGATGTTAAACTGGCTGTGTGCGCTACGCAGAAATCCACTTTCGCTGACACCGTTTCATTTGCGCTGGCTCAAGAGACTGCTAGGATGGTTTTCAAGCCACAGATATGTAAGGTGCGGAATGTGGAGGTTTTGTCCGAGAATGATAATAACCTGGTCGCTAGTGTTAAGGAGACAATGCGACAACTGTTGCCGGAAAGTGCTACCAAAGAAAAGCCTAAATGCTTTAACTGCGGAAAAATCGGTAATTTTCAGCGCAACTGCAAAGCACCAAGAAAAAGAGGTAGATCAGTTTCCAAGAAACAGCCACAAACGAGAACAGCCCACAAACGAGAGCCCCACAATCTCCATATCAGTGATGCAGCAGAAAAATAGCAACTGCATCTGGACACATCAACGGGGAAAAGCACGTACTGACCATAGACACAGGGGCGTCGCAGTCAATAATAAGGCCCGATATAGTAAAGGGGAAATGCGATCGTTTAAGCACTATACGGCTACGTACACCTAATGGAGAGCCTGCTACTGTCTATGGTAAGATTGAAGTGAAGGTGACTATAGCCAACATCAACGTGAGGCATGTGTTTATTGTTGCCGAGGTTGTCGATGAGGTAATTATTGGAACCGATTTTATGATTAACCATGGCATTAATCTACACATGGGGCAACAGCTGATGATTTGGCGTAATGTGGAAATACCCCTTGATGTTGGGTATGACAGCAAGCCGCAAATAAGAAAAGTATTTGCTATTGAGAGTCAGACGTTACCGCCGCAGTCTGAAACAGTTATATGGGCGCGTATGAAAGGGGATTGTGAGGACAATCGGTTGTTGGTTGTAGAACCAGCAGATCTAAAGAGAGAGCTTATAACAGCAAAAGCTCTAGTAAAAACTAGTAAATTAGGAATAGTCCCTATAAGAGTACTTAACTTGGCCGACCATGAAAAAGTCGTCAAAGCAAATAGCGATATTGGCCAGTGTACTCCAGCAGAGGCAATAATAAACTGCGAGAGGAAGATAGGGCCTACCAATTTGTCCGCAAAAGAAGTGAACAATTTGAAGAATACGTAGGAAAATGGGTAGCAGGACTGTCAGCGACAGATAGAAATAAAGCCAAACAGTTTCTAAAAAGGCATGCCAGTATCTTCGCCATGGGAAACCAAAGCCAGGGTAGAACTGCATTGGTTAAACATGAAATTAACACACGCGAAGCTAGGCCGATTAAACAGCCACCCAGAAGTATACCCCTAGCTAAACGAGATGAAGTCAAAGAGCTTGTAAGAGAAATGGAGCGTGAAGGCGTAACTGAGCCATCTTCTGGTCCTTGGAGTTCGCCAGTAGACTTAGTTTAAAAGAAAGATGGCAGTACTAGATTCTGCGTAGACTACAGGAAGCTCAATGACATAACCAAGAAGGACAGCTATCCGCTCCCCAGAACCGATGACACTTTTGACACGCTAGCTGGTACGAGATGGTTCTCTACGCTAGACTTGCGAAGCGGATATTGGCAAGTGGAGATTGCAGAGAAAGACAAGAAGAAAACTGCCTTCAGCGTCGGTAACGGATTATGGCAGTTCAAAGTTATGCCATTCGGTCTCTGCAATGCTTCGGCCACATTTGAACGCCTAATGGAGAAGGTACTGAAAGGACTCCACTGGAAGACATACTTGGTATATCTGGATGACATAATCGTGATGGGGAAAACTTTTGATGAACACCTCAAAAACATGGCAGAAGTTCTTCAACGGATATCATCAGCTGAATTGAAACTCAGCCTGAAGAAATGTGCATTGTTCCAGAAAGAAGTAAAGTATTTGGGACATCGTGTTACAGCAGACGGAATCTCAACAGATGAAGAAAAAATACAAGCAGTAAGGGACTGGCATCAACCTAAAAATCTTCATGAATTGCGCAGCTTTTTGGGCCTTTGTACATACTACAGACGCTTTGTGCCAAATTTTGAAAGTGAAGCTGCAAGCCTGCATGAGCTAACAAAGAAGTCGAGACCATACCATTCGGGTGAGCCGCAGGAAAAGGCATTCCAGAAACTAAAAGGATTGTTGTGTACGTCACCAGTACTAGCGTATCCCATAGCTGGAGAAAAATTTGTGCTGGATCCTGATGCGAGCGGCTATGGCATAGGAGGCGTGCTATCCCAAGTCGTTAATGGCACTGCAAAAGTCATAGGATACTATAGCCGTGTACTCTCAAAACCTGAGAGGAACTACTGTGTGACACGACGTGAGCTTCTGGCAGTATTGGAATCCATTAAACATTACCATAAGTACCTGTATAGTCAATACTTTACATTAAGGACTGACCATTCTGCATTGAGATGGTTATTACAGTTTAAAAATCCTGAAGGGCAACTGGCATGGTGGATTGAGCGACTGCAGAGCTACGACTTCAGTATTGAGCATAGAAAGGGCACAAAACATAACAATGCGGATGCTCTTTCAAGAAGACCCTGCTGTTTAGAGTGTAAACATTGCGTTCAAACTGAACAAAAGGAAGGCGTTGTTGATGTTCGGCTAATGCACATCGATTTTGATGAAGACTGGTCAGCGGCACAGTGGGACGACAGTATACTGGGGAATATTATAGCAGCCAAAAAGGGGAGGACAGAAGACCGTCCCGGAATGAAATTTCGGCTGAGAGCCCCCTCGCCAAATCTTATTGGGTTCAGTGGAATAGCCTCAAGGTAATAAAAGGGTGCCTATACCGCGTATGGGAAAGTGCAGAGTGCAAAACAACTTCAAATATAATAGTTGTGCCATGCTCCAAGATAAGTAAAGTTTTGCAAGAATTTCACAATGAACCTAGTGGCGGCCATCTTGGAGTAACAAAAATACTTGAGAAACTGAAGCAGCGTTTATATTGGGCTTAATGTCAACAAGCCGTAGTCGACTGGATAGCAAACTGCCCACAGTGCATAGCCACTGTAAGAAGAAGCCGGGGACAGCTACAGCAATACAACTCAGGACCACCATTCGAGCGGATCGCAATGGATGTAGCAGGTCCTTTTCCCGTCACTGAAGCCGGAAATCGTTATGTTCTTGTGGTAATGGACTATTTCAGTAAATGGCCAGAGGTATGTGCTATACCTAACCAGGAAGCAAAGACAGTTGTAAATGCATTCGTCAACAACTGGGTATGTCGCTATGGTGTCCCAATAGAATTACATTACGACCAAGGAAGGAATTTCGAGTCTGCCATATTCAGGAAAATGAGCGAACTATATGGGATAAAGAAAACCAGAACGACGCCGTTGCATCCACAGTCTGATGGCATGGTAGAGAGGTTCAATCGCACCTTAGAAGAGTACCTGCGAAAAGTGGTAAGCAACCATCAGAGAGATTGGGACGAGTACATTCCCAAATTTTTGATGGCATATAGGTTAGCTGTACTCGACTCCACATCGAGAACGCCAGCGAAAATTATCTTCGGGACGAAATTGAAACTGCCAAGTGACTTAGAATTTGGTGTTTAGCCAGCTGTAGAAGAAGGAGCCACTACATCCCAAGAGCAGGAGAACTTAAACGAGCTGCATGATTTCGTGCGTAATAGAATCAAGATGTTCGGTGACAAGATGAAGGCTAGATATGACTGCGCAGCAAATTCGGAGGGATTTATGGAAGGTCAATTGGTTCTACTTTATAACCCACAACGGAAGAAAGGATTGTCCCCAAAATTACAGACTCACTGGGATGGCCCGTATTAAGTAATTAAGAGAGTGAATGACGTTGTATACCGGATACAGAAGCACAATAACCCAAGGTCGAAAATGAAGATAGTACATCTCGAACGATAGGCGCACTATGGAAGAGGTGATTGTATGCCTATTCGGGTCGAACAGGCTTAAGTGGGCGGTAGTGTTACAAAGTTTAAAAATAGATTCAAATATAACGACAATGTGGCTATATGCACTTGGCAGCACTGCCAACTCATCTCTAGTTGTCAAAATGTTACAACCCTGGTCAACAAAATGCAGATAATATTTGAATTGACGGAAATAGAATATTCCGGATACATCGTCGAGAATATACAAGATCCTTTGAGGCTGTGCAATAATAAGTGTAAATAACAATAACGAAAAACCTAGCAAAATCAATGCTAAGAGATGATGATGTTATTCTTAATGAATTTGTACGCAAGTATTCGCTGCTAATAAAAACTAAACATGTACACCAATATACCCAGCAACAAACACACAAATATACACAGCAACATACCTACATAGCACAAGAAGAAACAAAACTACGCAACACACAGAACACTCATACATACAACCACACATAGTTACATAAACAAAACACACAAGACAGCAATGTCATATATACAAACACACGTATATAGCTACATGTTAAGTAAAGCACAACCAACAACAACCATGACCAGATGCTTCGCGAAGTTACCAGACGACGTCATTTTGCTATATAAAGTCGCTGCCAGTGATCAGCGGGATTAGTGTGATTTTAAATCTAGACGTGTTAACATCGCTAAGTGTTTAGTAGAACAAATACTCGTAATAATAAAGTAGTAAATAAAGTGTTGCCGCACTATATTTCTAAAATTATTTGTCTGTGTTTTTAATTTGATGCAATTAAACGAATCCTTGAAGGATAAGTAAAAAGCGTTTTTACGAAAAGGTCTAAAAACGTAACAATATTAACAAACTCCACGTCCAGCTGTACGTCAACATATCCCAACACCAGAATTTGAAGTATCAGTAGCTTATATCTTCAATTCTAAGCCATATGCAGGGCAATATAAGGTTTCTCATTTGTAATTTTGTTGAGCATGACTCAACGGCGGGGTATATGATCAGACCTTCACAATGCATTTCTTTCATATGTGCGTACATATGCCTGCACGAAACAACCTTAAATTGCTTCATGTAATTTTTCTATTGGCGGAAATCACCCTTTGTAGGACACTGCCCTTGCAAATCTTGCAGGTCTTGTAAGTCTAGGATATATGTTATAATCTGCAAGACCAAAACAACAAAATACATGAAACTGACATTTCGTATACTTGTGCATATATGCAACTGTAAAAATCATTGCAGAAAATGTTTGCAATGCTGAAACAGCTTTTTAAACTTTTTTTCAGGAGAGGTGAAATACTCAATAAAAGGCAAATTATTGTGATTATAAACTTTTTTTAGCATAGTATCAATAATTTACATATAATTAATAATACTAACTAGAAAAAAATTATTTTCATAATAACAATAGTTTGCTTTTTGTTGTTTTTTATCTCTCCTAAAAAGATTTAAAAATGTAGATAGGTCCTTTTGCATTTTATATGACGATATGTAATTTGAACTTTTCATTTATTTTAAGATTTTGAACTTTTTTATTTATATTTTGTTACTTTTAATTCATTTGTTACTTTTTTATTTAATTTTTAATCAAAGGCTGTCTTTTAATTCATATTTTCTACTTTTAAACTATTAAAAATAGACACTCATGCTTCGTAGCGGAAAATCATAGTATATAAGCTATGTTTGCAGATATGCTACGAAGAGTGATTTCCGCTATTATTTACTTTTATTTTTGCTGGATTTATGCAACAGTTAATATAAGTTATGAGAAAAGAATTAAGTTTCAAGTTTCGCTGTTTTTATCGAATATTTAATATGAGAAGTTCTCACATTCATTCTCTCAAGTTACTACTCTTTGGTTAGTACGAAACTCCCCAACCCTAACGATTAATATTCCCAATATTCCATATTATCTCTTTCGCCTGTTGAAAAAATTAACATCGTGTAATACAATTTACATAAAAGAAGGTTCACTAATAGAATAGAAATTCATATATAATTTAAAACATTGCCAGGGCACGCGCACTTGTTTATATGTTCATTGTAAATTGTTAACTAAAATGCAATTACTTGAAAAAAAGCTTTAGATATCAGCAGCCGATGGCTCTTAGAAAAAGCGAAAGAGATATATGGAATATTGTGAATATAAACCGTCAGGGTTAGCGAGTTTCGTACTAACCAAAAAGTAGTAACTTGAGAAAATGAATGTGAGAACTTTTCATATTCAATTTTCGTTAAAGACATTGGTTAAATATTTGATATTCCTACAAACTAGCACCACTTGAAACAGTGGAAAATTTTAACAAAGAACGCTGTTTGAGCGGTCTCGAAATCAGTACTGATCCGTTCTGCTGGCACAGACATAAGCAGATATAGCAACATTGAGAGATGTCATAGGCCCATATCAGTTTTGGTTTTAACCCCTTATTATGCAAAGCTAAACTATAGATGGCTTCCTGAAAACAATGTGTGTGAAGAAAAATATATACAAGGTGGCTCAAAAATAACCTTCCGATGTTTTTTGGCTGTAATTAAAAAAAAAAAAAATGAAAAATTTTGATTCTTCTTGTGGATTATTTTTATTTGGTCTTTTAATTTTTTTACATCAAGTCGAGAATATGATGTAATGTAAATGGCCGCCGCCACAGTTGATTGTCATTTGAGCCCTTTTTATGGCATTTTCCATCACTTTGGCCAAAACTTCTGGCGATAGGTCCTCTCATTCTTGACGTATATTGTATTTAAGAGCTGCAAGAGTCTGAGGCTTGTTGACATAAACCCGCGACTTCAAAAAGCCCCACAAAAAGAAGTCTGCAGCGGTCAAATCAGGCGATCTTGCTGGCCAGTGAAAATCGCCAAATCGGGAGATTAGGCGCCCGGGAAATGCATCCTTCAGCATATCGGTTGTGGCACGTGCAGTGTGTGCCGT